>CM069909.1:2137450-2328476 GCA_036172215.1 Camellia granthamiana
CAGACCAAGCTCAACATGGAAAGTCGCAAGCCATAGATGGATAATGCAGTAAATGCATGCACCGAGATGCATGACAATACAGGTGGAGACGAAATATTCGTGTCGACGCAAGTGAAGAGTGCATGACAATGCAGGTGGAAGCAAAACATGCGTGTCGACGCAAGTGAAGAATGCATGACAATACAGGTGGAAGCAAAACATGCGTGTCGACACAAGTGAAGAATGCATGACAATGGAGGTGGAAGCGAAACATGCGTGTCGACGCAAGTGAAGAATGCATGACAATGCAAGTGGAAGCGAAACATGCGTGTCGACGCAAGTGAAGAATGCATGACAATGCAGGTGGAAGCGAAACATGCGTGTCGACGCAAGTGAAGAATGCATGACAATACAGGTGGAAGCGAAACATGCGTGTCGACGCAAGTGAAGAATGCATGACAATGCAGATGGAAGCGAAACATGCCTATCGAAACAAGTGAAGAGTGCATGATAATGCAGGTGGAAGCAAAACATGCGTGTCGACGCAAGTGAAGAGTGCATGACAATGCAGGTGGAAGCGAAACATGCGTGTCGACGCAAGTGAAGAGTGCATGACAATGCAGGTGGAGGCGAAATATGCGATAGGGAAATGCATGATAATGTATGACTATTGAAATGCATGATAATGCAAAATGAAAGATGCATGACAATGCGGGAGATTGAAATGCATAATAATGCAAATGGAAGATGCAAAATAATGCAAGTAATAGTGTGTGCTACAACGCATGTAGTATGTGCATAACGATGCAAGTAATGGTGTACGCTACAACGCATGTACAGCAGTTAATGAATCTCGCAAGATACAAAAAAAAGGATACAAAACAAAAGGATACATCTCGTACGGATTAAGTGCCACGCACAGAAGACACGGCTCGAGGTCAACATGAAGGCCGAATAAGCTTAAAAAATGCACTTTCTTGCACTGTGTTGAGCAAATAAGGTCCCAAACCACATCAATGACCCAAACAAGGGTGTAGGAGGTTCACCGGCCACCGGGGAAGACCACCGGCCATCCATCGGCCACGAAATAACACCATCGGCCAAATATTTGGCCGATCGGCTAAAAATGTGGCCGACCGGCCAAAAATTGCTATATCGGGGCAGTTTTGTCAATTGGCCACGGCTCTTTAAATATAGGGCTTCAAGCCCTATATTTCTTACTTGCCCAAGCTCAAAAACTCTCCCCCTCTCTCTCTAGGTGATTTTCTCACCCTCGATTCATGCTTTTCCTTGGTTTTAGAGCCCTTTTCATCGTTTGATTTGCGAAAACTTCCCCGTTTCGCACGTTTTGAACCGAACAAATCTTAGTTTCGGTGTATTTTTCTCGATTTCCACCACTTGGGGTTCGTTTCCCCCGAGTTTTCCTCGATCTCTGTGCCCTTTCCAAACTTCAACCTTTCTGCCCATTTTTCACCCTCTCGGGGTTGACCTTAGGTTGACTTTTCACATTCTTGCTCGGTTTTCACACTTCCGGCCATTTTCACACCATTCTTGGGATAGCGGATGATATTCCACGAGGCGGGACTCCCCCGGAGCAGGATATGGACCCCGAGGCCGAGCTCTTGCCTTTGAGCATTCGACTGTTTGACCCAGCGACCTACAGGCCGGCGATACACGTGTTACCTCCTGATGGTCTTCGCCAGTTCAGGAGTTTTGCCAGGGGCGTGCCACCAGAGCTTCTACTGCATGAGCCAGAGTCGCATCTGTCTTACGACGCTTCTGAGGTACACTCTTCTCTGTTTCATTCTCCGCAACGTGGAATACACAACTGCAATAGTCGATTCTGTTCTTTAACTATTTGGCCCGGATACACCGATGTACCTCATGCTGTAGTTCTCTGTGAACACACCTGCACCCGTTATTTGTTCGAACTTGAACACATGCATTACACACTGCATTTTCATCCATTCTGAGCGCACCCAAACACATGCACACACTGCATTTTCAACTGAAATGGCCCAAACAAACTGTTACATCATATGCTTAGCCCATCTAAAATCTGTGTAAACTCGAACACACGCACCCTCACTGTATTTTTGCAAATTCTGAAGGCCTTCAAACACTGTATATCTGACACAGCTTTGCATCTGTTTATTTTTTAACACAGGGAGATTCCCATGCCTTCCGGGGGTATGGGAATGTCGCCGCTCGAGGATGGTACATGGAGCTGCCTGATGCGGTCCGTCACATCGTTGACCAGGCCGACTTCGGCACTTTTTGCATGGGACTCTCGCGCCTCACTGTGAGCAGGCCCCTTCTTGCTGCTCTGGTGGAGAGGTGGTGGGACACCACCAATTCCTTCCATCTTTCTGCCACAGGGGAGATGACGATGACTCCCTTTGACTTCTCGATGCTCACCGGCATCGGCGTAGGGGGTGATCCAATCCCCTTTGATACAGATATGGATGAGTGGGAGGCCGCTCAGATGTACTTGCTTGGCGACCTACCACCTCTTGCGCGCCCAGGATTCGTGCGGTATTCATGGTTTGAGGACCACTTCAGGGTTCAGCCGTCCCTGGCTGAGGAGGTGTCGATGGCTCAGGAGGAGGTGGAGCAGTACGCTCGCGGCTTTCTTATGTTTTTGCTGGGAACCACTCTCTTCGCCGACCGGGCAAACACTGTGCCCCTTTGTCTGCTGAGTGCACTGGTTGACGCGACCAGGATCCGCGACTACGACTGGGGTGGCGCTGGCCTGGCCACTCTTTATGGATATATGAGCTCATCCTCCCGTTGCAGCGGACAGTTGCTCAGAGGCTACTGGCGGGCTTGGGAGGTACACCTTCTTTTCCTGTTTTACATTTCTGCTTTACATTATCTGTACTCTATACAAACTGTACACTCAGCACAATATACTGCACAATACACGGTTCTGTGATTTCTGCTTTATTCTGCATTCTGCTTTATCTGATAAGCATACTGATGTTTGCTCTGTTACACTCCGTAGTTGTGGGTATATGCCTACTTCCCGAGGCTTACCCCAGTGCCGGATGAGGAGGTCCCCCTCGGCGTTCCATTCTCTCACCGCTTTGACGTGAGATGCGTGCAAAGACCACGAGAGTCTTTCATATTCTTCCGTCGATACTTTGACACCATCACCGCCGCAGAGGTATTTTAGAATTTGCAGTTCATTTAAGTATTGCTTTACATTACTCTTTCAATAATAGTAGATAACAAACTGCATATCATTTACAAATCACCTGGCAGCCTTGGGTTCCATTACCAGCCGCAGTGAGGAATCGGTACACGGACGCTCAGGAGACTGCCCGATTTAGGGTTCTACTAGAGGGCCCGGTCTGTCGGGCTTGGTACCTGGGCGAGCGCTTCCTACGCTAGACCTTAGGCTTAGCAGAGCAGATAGTCCTGAAGATGCCTCCTACGACCATGAGGCAGACAGAGGTGTACATCCCACAGGAGATGGCCGATTACACGATCAGCTGGGATGCGAAGCACTTTAGAGGCGAGGATGACTACACCGAGTTTATCCAGGCCTACCTGATGCCGCCTCTGAGCAGTGCTCGCCGAGCTGAGAGGGAGAGGCCTGCGGTACCAGTGATTAGAGCAGGAGTGGGAGCAGGAGCAGAAGTAGGAGCACCAAGGATGGCTCGGGCTCGTGGCAGGAGCAGATCTCGGAGAGGGCAGAGAGCCGATTGGCCTACACTGCCTACCATGATGACATGCCGAGGGCAGGGCGGAGAGACTTACCAGATCCCCATCGCTCCCCCTCCGCCTGATCACGAGCTGGTCGGATTCTACGGCTTGCCTCCGATACGTACTACTGCACTTTGCATCCTGTACAGTTATTTCATTTCATTTTTCTTGATGTTCCGCAGAATACTGATGTTTCTAACACTCTTGCAGACTTCCGTCGAGTACACTCGCCAGTCTTTGGAGTTGACTGCTTCCGTGATGGGGATGCTACAGCGGAGCCTCGACCTGCTAGCCATTTACAGTATCCCGGTAAGCTCTTTCAATCCACAATCTCAAATTGCGCATAATCTGTTTCATACATAATCTGATGCATCGCACTGTCAACATGGCACTTGATACGCGGCCTTTAGGGCTCTGATACACTGTAACCCCACGGATTGTTCACAGCATTGCTCACGGCATTCATACACTGCGCTTAGTCACTGCATTCTGTACCGATACACTGCTCACATCATCCATACACTGTACTCATACACTGCATTCTGTTCTGATACACTGCTCACATCATTCATACACTATACTCATACACTACATTCTGTAGCATAACTGATGCATTTACCATTTGTCCTTTTCAGGCCCCATTCTAGATATCGGCTGCAGGAGGTGCTCCAGCAGGACTATCCGTATCTGCCCGAGGAGGAGGGAGAGCAGGTCAAGGGACCACAGTTCACCCCTGCACCAAAGCGGGGCGCATTCATGTTGGGAGCAGCTTACGGGCGCCGATTCCAGACGATGATGAGTCCGAGGTAGAGGCGGAGGCGGAGTCGTCTGAGGACGAGACTGGAGATGACTCGGGCTCTGGCTCAGATGGCGGAGTCGGCGACGATGCTCCTGGACCTTTGTCCAAGAAGAGGACGAGGACAGACTCTCAGGCCTGATGTGACTGATGCTGATTCAGACTTTTGTTGCCTTTCTTCTTTTTTGTTTTACTCTTCTTTTTGCTGGTAGTTCGAGCACACTGTACTGCCGCAGGCAGGTTTTATTTTCTTCAAAACTACGTACTTGAAAAGATGATGGAATGAAACAAGCTTTTTGCTGAAAAAGTGTTGCATTTGTACATCGCATCGCATCGCATTATATTACATAACATCATATTACATAACAATGTAATCGAATGGAAATTGAACATGCATGTATTACCAGGTCAGGTAGGCCAGCGTAACAAATAAAAACAAATTAACTCAATAAGCAACAATAAGACCTTAACAAGTTTGCAACTTGATAAGCAAAGAGCAACAACTCGGTAAACAAAATTGCGACAACTTGGTAATCAAATGAGCAACAACTCGATAAACAAATGAGCAACAACTCGATAAGCGAATGAGCAACAACTCGATAAGCAAATGAGCAACAACTCGATAAGCAAATTGAAGTAACACAGGTGTGACTTTGCAAAATCAATACCGGAAGGCACTGGCAGCGGAACTAATCACAAGTTCCCAACATATTCAACACGTAGACTGCTCATTCTGAACACACAGCTCGCAACACAGTACTCTGTCTATTTTGAATATACGGCTCGTGCAGGACACTGCTGATTCTGAACACACAACCCATTCTGAACACTGCTCATTCTGAACTCACAGCCCATAACACAACATTCTATTTATTCGGCACATAGCTCATATGCATAGCTCATACAATATACTGCTCATTCTGAACTTGCAGCCCATAACACAGCGCTTGGTTTATTCGGCACACAGCTAATTCTAAACAAACAATTCAATCCGAACAGACAGGATGCAAAGATGGAATTGGCAGAAGTTGAAACATACTCAGATGCTCCAAATGTGGAAGAACAAACGTGGAGAATGGCACAGCACTCTGAGCACAAAACAAACTATTTTGAAAATGAGAAATGAATTCTCGAACGGGTATTGAGCCTACGACTGAACACAGCGAAAAAGACTCAACAACGGAAAACAAAAGGTATACAACCTAAAGACAAACACAGACATTTAAAACGACTCAAGACAAGAATCGAGGCAGACAAAACAAAAGACACGACGCTCAGACATGTTACAAAGATGAGAAACTTCAGTTTGCGAGGAGCTAATTCCTCCGGGTATTGTTTCCCTCCCTTTCTTCTTTGTGATCCTCACCTCACTCGGCCCTCAAGCTCGATTTTTCTGAAAAAGCCCTTTTCTCACTTTTCTCTCATCGCACATCTCTCCATTCTTTAATCTCTCATTTTTTCATCCCTCCCCTGGATGGTTGATGGATAAATAGGAAATTGTGGGTTCATGCCCAACATTATCAGCTCGCGGCTACTTCCTCTGGCGACATCTAGCCGATGCCCTTGATGAGGGGATGGAATATCTTGATCCATTCCCGTTCGTGCTTCGCTTTTGGTTTGATACCTCGCTGCTCGGAGGGTGAGAGAGCTTTTAGCCCTTTGTTTGTTGACTCCAGTTATGCCTTGTTCTGGCAGATGTAGTGCCCTTTCTAGCAAATGCATTGGCAACGGGGGAAAGACAGGAAGCCTAACTCACCTGTGCCCCTAGTTCACCATTTTGACCATTTTTTGTTTTTTGACGTCTACTAAAACAATTTTAATCAATATGAGAGTTGGATTAACATGCTTGTTCGATTTTCTGATTTGAAATCATGTAAGCCAGGTTATGAGCACTGAAAATTTTCCTTTTTTGGGTCCAAGAAATGGTCCGGTTTTGGAAAAATGGAATAATTTTCGAGAGAATTAGTCAACCTCAGTAAAAATTCTCAAAAACTGATTTTTGCAAACGGTCACTGCTCAACGAGCACGGAACCTACCCTTGAGATGCACAACCTCAGATCCATAACAATGGAAAATTGCCCCTTGTGCAAAGGATGCTGCATGGCAACGGAAAGTTGCCCCTTGTTTGAATAGCACCACAGCGCGTTATGTGGCAACGGAAAGTTGCCCCTTGTTTGAATAGCACCTCAGCGCACTGTAACTAGTTCTCAAAGTGACGGTCACAACCGACTTCCCGGATACAGCGAAGACAAAGATGACCAGAGCCATCACATGGACATAATCAATTTAGAGGTGTTTGTTGCTGGACTTCAGGATGAAGTTGCCTACGTATCCCAAACATGGGAATCAAGCCTTACGTAGTTCGAGTTAAGGCACACTCGGGTATTTAACCTCTCCTTTTACACTCTAACTTTTGTCAAGGCCACCCTTCTGGGTTTTCAACCTTGCGAGCTATGTTTTTCTTTTCTTTGCAATTCTTTTCATTTCTTTTCTTCTTTTTTGTTTTTCATCTTTTCCTTTTATTTTCTTCATTTTTCTTCTTTTTCTTTTTTTCATTCTTTGCATTTTTTTTCTTTTTTTTTTCTTTTCTTTTTTTTCTTGCTCTAACTTTTGCCTGGGTCGCCCTTCCGGGTTTTCGGCCCAGCGAGCCTCTCAAGGGTAAAAGTGTAGCTTTGTCCATGTCAAATGGTTTTGAGATCCTGAAGTCATCTGAATCCAGGAGAATGGCTGATGTTCACTGATGATGTAGGAGTCCATCCAATGGGGGCTGAATTTGCCCCTAGTGTTGTGGATAGGAACTCAGTTGTCCTTCAGCACAAACTTTCTTCTTTCCTCCCTTCTGGGATTTGGCATTCGTGCCAGTCTTCATTAATTTGCAGAATGATCCATCTTCGGCTCTTCGAGCACGTCTGATATTTTTGCCCCTAGCTCGAGGGGTGCTTTGAATCTGGCCACACAGGCCTCACATTGTGGTTGACCGCTGAACATTCTGAACCCAAGTTCAAGGTTTTGAGAGCAAAGGGGTTGAATCTCGAGGCTGAGAGCGATCCTAGGCTGCACAATCTCAAGAGTGATTCCACACAGGTCTTCGCAGGACCGTGCAAAACATTTTTTGAAATCTTTTAAGAAAGCGACAAATCGCTCGCGCTGAAGACAATGCAGAACCAATCTGGATCAAGCCAGGATCCTTCTCAGTATTCACACTAACAAGTATGATTTCATTCATTAAGGGCTTAGCATGCCTCTCTTTCTCTCAACTGATCAAATTTTGCAAATCCCGAGGAATTCCTTCCTCTTTGTTTTCAACACAATGTTCAAAAAAAGTTTTGAAAAAAATTAGGTCAACGCAATAATTTCAAGGCACAGAAGAGCGGGTGAAATGTACTGTCATTTCATTCTAAACTTGCTGGCACAACAGGCTCAAAGTAGAAATAAGCACAAAGTACGAAAACCACTACTGCTTCATTTAGATCTTCTGGTGTAACTGGCTCCACGGCAGAAACAGATGCAAAAGAGTGTAAAAGACAAACACAAAACAAGATAGTGATATCTGAGGTAACACCCCTAGAATCACCCAACTCCTATACAACAGGACTAATTCGATACAACGAGACAGGCCTTACTGACTTAATATGAAAAGACTGACTCAAAATAACGAGACAGACTCTTAAGCAAAAAGACTGACTCAAGACAATGAGACAGACTCAAAACAAAAAGTCTGACTCAAGACAATGAGAAAGACTCAAAACAAAACCAAAGAACTGACTCAACACCCAAGCCAGAAATTACAAAAACCCAGCATTCGCAAATGCTCAAAATAGTGCGTGCCAAACGCCACATCTGGAATGAACCGAGCGTCGCCCGCAGGTGGCCCAACCCCTGATCACATACTTGTATTATCCTCGAAATCCACCAATCCAGCGCTGACAGACTTTGCTGAGCTCGGCGAGAGGATGACTTCATTGTCAATCAAATCTTGCACTTCGTGGCGAAGGCGGAAGCAGTTGTCGGTGGGGTGACCGGTCTGTTGATGGTACGCGCAGTACTGAGTAGCATCATGTGAGAGAGGGAGGTTACTTGGGAGAGGCCAAGGCTCGAGGGGTTTAAGATGCCCCTTTTCAGCCAGGATTTGAAGTGCCTTAGACAAAGGCATATAGAGGACATGGAAGACTCTGCGACCTCGGGGCAAATACTTCGAAGTCTGCAGGCTTTTGCCAGACGCACTAGCAAAGGGATCGGCAGGTGCTGCCTTGGCTCTCTGATCTTTTCCGGCGTAGGGTTAGGATTGGCAGGAACAGTTCCGGTGTGACGGTCCCTATCCCGATTTTTCCCTCTGGCTTGAACTACTCTTAGTCTGAGTCGGGAAGATGTCATCCACAGTCTTAGCTAAAACCGCGAGTACTTGTTGCTTATTCAACCCCTCGGCTTTTAGAGCCTCAACAACTTGCTGAAGTTGTTCATAGGGATCAGTGTCCACCTTCATCTTGTTCTTTCCACTGGCCTCAGCTTGGTGGAAGGTTTGGGTTGCCTGATCAGAGTGGTGCTTTGTTGTTGCCAACATGTCATTACCGGAGCTTGAGACAGCTTCAGGTTGGCTAAGCTCAATTACAATTCGCTCCAGCAGCGGGGGCTTCTGCGGCATGAAGTTCCCGGCATCCGATGTGGTTGGTGGCGAAGCTGACATTCCATAGGCGAGATCAGCCACAGACCTCTGAAGGTCGCCAATCATTTCCATTAACTCAAATGTGGTGGGCTCACGAGTTTGAAACAACTGGGGTGTCTAGATCGAGTGCGCGGCAGGCGACCTGGGCGGATGTGGTACTTCAACATTGGTCTCATCCTGCAAGACAATTCCTTGGTCCAATGCGGCTGTCATAACCACAATTTCCTCTGAATTTTGTGTCATCATAAGTCCGCTGAACTGAACGGAGATGATGTAACCGGTAACTGACGGATCTGACGAACCGGTGAGCCCTTTCCCTGTCTTGCCTCAGCAAAAAGAGAGTACTGGTTGCTCTGAACCCAGTCTCTGAACTGAAAGAGAAAACAGGTAACATCTCAGCCCAATCGATATACACATGGACATAGCTGAATAACTGTACTCTACTACTGATCACTGTTCCCAAAATTACTGCCCCAAATCTGAATCTGATACCCGCAGATATAACTGATTCTCAAAACGCTAATGCCTACAGGCCTGATGCCCAGACTTACAAACTGATATGTGTATTCCTTGTACAGGTCAACTCTAAAAACACATAGCAAATAAGTGAGAGCCAAAAACACCCCTATGTTGGGGTAGGGTTTCCCTGTCCTATTTTGTCAGAGCTAGGGTTTCACTATGCACGCAGCGGTTTTAAACAACCTACAATCGAGTAAGAAACCTGTCCTAGCTTGGAATGGTCACTATGGATTCCGAATATGTACTAGGTCGAATGGTCAAAAAGGGTGCCCCGATAACAACCGGGGTTTGTGTTCCCATTGTGGCAGAGCCCGTAACCGGTCAGCCTTATGGCACGCTTCTCGAAGCGGGCCTCCGGCAAACCGTTCAGAAATAGTTGACGGCAAACACGGTGTCCTAGGCACACCAATGCAAATGCAATGCAAAGAGACACATAAGTGTAATCAAAACAAGATATCATGAGTTCAAGTCAAGTTCTCTAACACCCCAGCAGAGTCGCCAGAAACTGTAGACATCCCCGAACGTCCCGGAAGGGGATCCCGTTTTGTTCATTTGGGGCTCACTATAGTTCGGACTCAAATGTCTCGGTTCTGAATCTAATCTCACAATGTGCGATGTGAGATTAATAAATCACCAAAGAGTCCAAATCCGGCAAATCGTTTTGGAAAACTGATTTTTGTAAAGAAGTGCCAAACATGGACTGCTTTGCCAGATACAGAGTCGCCACCTAAATATTTTATTTTTGGGGAAATTTAGGAAACCCTGACTCGTTGCCTAAGGCCACGTGTCCGTCATCACCAAAGTTGCCTCGGCTCGGGAACTTGGGTACGATTAGGGAAGGTCAGCTATGAGCACCCTTGCTCGCCCGATCAAAGATCGGCCACTACTAAACATGATATCTTGTTTTTTGAAAAACACATGCGTTCTTATTCCGGTTAATTAGCTAGAATTACTATGTGATGCGCACAACACATAAGTATAGACTAGATCGCCTAATTTGGAACAAAGCATTGCATATCCGTTTGTTTGGAAATGATTTGAGGTTTGTTACTCGCAAGTAGGCTAAAATACGGATTTTAATGAATTGTTCCAATTCAAATAATCCAGCCTTCACCCACAGGCATTCAGGCAGTTATATCACATAAACAGTTAGCCTCATGGCAAGCATGCTGTCATGGCAGTCACTCACACGCATGCAAGGATGCTAAAGCATAAATACTTACCGAGTACTCCAAGCCAAAGAAAGAAGCTAATTAGAAATCATGCATGAATCCTAACTATGCTGAAATGCCTAATGCAACACATGCAAAAATGCAACCAAGATAGGCTCGGCTATTCTAAAATAGCATATGAAATGCAACAACTGATACACGTATTCAACTCGGAATTGAAATACAATGCAGTTAGTATGATGCGCCGAGCTCGGTGCATGCAAGACAGATAAATGGATGCAAACATGCGAGCATAAGAATGCTAATTGAAACATGCCCTAAAACTAACCATCGTAAGCTAGTAAATAAAAGGGAGAAAGAAGTGGAGGTTGGAAGACATGCATCACACACACGCACGCTTATTACAAAATTCGCCCTCTCGACGGAGGGTCCGAAAGAATAATACAGGCCAAATAAATAATCAACTATCCTAGCTAATTAGATATTACAAAACCACTTAAACAATTAACAAATTAATTAAGTTATGAAAGTAGTAAAAATAGCCTCGGGAAGAGGGATGAATGTGTGCACGCCTGGCTCCGCTCGGAAATCCATCGCCATGTCACATGCTGCCTCTGTTTGCACTGTTCTGCTCCTCTGAAGACTGCACAGGTCCCAAGGATGCTTCTGGACTACCTTCTGAGCACTGTGGAAGATCACCGACCAAAAGGGAAGGTCACCGGCCATGGGAAACTGGTCATCGACCATGAGTGGGGCTCTCGGCCACCAATTCATGGCCGGCCAGCACTGAATGTGGTCAGTCGACCATCTCTTCCTGCAGAACCCTGTTTTGCTGCAGCAGAGGACAGACAAGGCATGGCAATGCATTTCCAAAGCAATGTGGGCACAAGCACCCTCCTTATCATGTTATGAACTCAAGGGAGTATAGTTCTCGACCCTCGGGCCATCAATTACGTATTTCGATGCATGATGGCCCAAAAGGCCAAGTGTGCAACTTCAATGTCAAATGAAATGCACACAATGATCCTAACCTCTATCATTATTGATCAAGAGGCAAAGGATGTATGCTCGATGCTATGCAACCTAAACATGCAAACAAACTAATGCAACATGAGCATGCAAGCAACAATGCTATACAAGGCAATTAGCATATAACAATATGCAAGGATAAGCATGCAAACAAGCATGTGGCTTCATTCAATCATGCGACAACATGTGAAGCAAACATGTAACAACATGTTAAGCAACCTAAAACCAAAAGAATGCACGCCAAATGCACTATCACTTAAGCATGTAACAACATGTTTATAGGCCAAGTATGCAACAACATATAAGGCAAGCATGCAACAACATGCGGGAATGGTCTTAAACCAAAATGGGCAGCTCTCAAATAAGCCCTAATCAGTGGCCAAAATGCTAAGGGACTAGGGACAAGGCCACAAACAAACATGCATGGTAATTGGCCTAACACTTGAACATCAAAGAGGCAACTTTTAAGCACACTTAAAAGGGACAAACATGGGCATAAGACCAACATGTTAAGCTCTGAAAAACATGTAAAGGATGATGCCAAATCAACCAAATAATGCAAGCATGGCATGCAAGAAAGCCCAAAACTTGAAACTAGCCAAGGGACTCAAACCAAGGCTACACGAAACATGAAGCATATGGCAAGTATGACCCAAAACAGTCCTAGATCATGTCAAAATGAGCCTAAAACGTGCAATGACCAAAGCCAAAACAAGCCAAATCAAAGGGACAAAACATGAGGCATATAAGGCCATCAAAGGGGTGTTACACTACACCTAATGCAACCAAACATGGCATGATTTAGGCAACCAAAATCAGAGGTATGACATGCCAAAATGAGCCCAAAAATCAACTTAGATGGCATCCCAATGACCTAAGCATGATGGCATACACAATGACACATTCATGAGGCATAAAACACAAACTCTTTAAGACATTAAAGGAGTGATAAGTGTAAGTTTATAAGCATGAAATATGGACTGAAATAACATTCTAAGTGATGTCAAACCACTGAAATAATCCACATTGAGCATGCTAGCAACTTGGACTCTCAAAGCTAACAAGCTAGATTGTATGGTGGCTGTACAAAACAATGCAAGCATGTCCACAACAATGAAAATCAGAGCTCTAGCATGATAAAACAAGGCTAGAAGCTTCATGGAGTTGAGCCAAAATCATGCTAAAAACACATGTTACAACATGATGCATGTTAAGGCCAAAACATGGGATTACAAGACAAGTGTATGAAGCATACATGGCATATCTAAACCAACTTAAAACAGTACTATATCATGGAAAAACAACCACAAATACCAGCTAAGATATGGTCAACATGAGCTTAACAAAGGTGCTCACATATGAGGCAAATATGGCAAGTATTGAAGACAACAAGGAGAGGGGATGGCCCTCTCCTTCTTAGGACCTCAAAACACCATCCCCACCACTGAAATCTCTCTGGATTTCAGTGGTGAGAAGGCCAATACAAGGTGGTCCCGGAGCTCACAAAAAAAGCACAAAAATGAGGCCAAACAAGGCCTAAGAGGGGGTAAACAACCCCAAGCACCAAAGTGATCTTAAACAACTATTTTAAGCACTTAAAAACAGAATTTTTATCAGTTATAAGTCAAGCTTAAAAACAGATGCAAGATAGGCAAAAAGCTTATGCAAAAATGG
Source organism: Camellia granthamiana (assembly GCA_036172215.1). NCBI lineage: Eukaryota > Viridiplantae > Streptophyta > Magnoliopsida > Ericales > Theaceae > Camellia > Camellia granthamiana. Next base: position 2,150,991 of record CM069909.1, read on the forward strand.
GGAATAAAGAGGGTAGTTTCTTACCCTTGAAGAACCTCTTCAAGAACAACACTCCAGCACCTTCCTTGGGTCAAAACTAGCCCAAGAACTCTGAAGACAACTCCTCAGCAACTAAGGGATAGTGTAACACTAGGTGCTTTAGTGCAAAAGTGTGAACAAAAACACCCTTTAGAACACTATTACACACACAAATCAAAAGAGAGGGAGATATAGAGACAGATATATGTATGACTCCTAACCCTAAATTCCAGAACCTCTGGAAAGGAGGGGAGGTCCTCCTCGTATAGGAACTCAATTCCTAAGCTTCTTGGAGAAGCTAACATAAGGGAGCAAATCCCTCCATACACGTGTATGGAGGGGGTCAATTGTGGATGCCAGCTATGATAGCTGGCATAAAATATCTGCCAAAAGCAGATAGAAAGGGGTCGACCATCAGAAATGGCCGATTGACCAACAAAGGTGGCCGATCGACCACAAAAGGTGCCGACCGGCCATAACCTTTGGCCGATTGCAAGAAAACAAGGCCGGTGGCCTCAAGCCATGGCCGGTGAGGTGTGGGGATGGCCAACAAGCCATTCCCTGCCCTCAGAAACAAAAACACAAGTGTTTAGTCCATGACCAAGCACAGAACAAACAAGTCGAGAGGTCTCGAGGCAAGGCGCGCGACCGAAACCTCCGAGAACTCAGGACGAACACGAACATGGATAATCATCGAGTGTTCAAACGATGACGTCCAAGTCTTGAGGACGGTCAAAAATGGGGTGTCTACAGTAATCAGGTGGTGTATCTTTGAAAATTTATTTTTTCAAATAAAATTTTTTCAGCAAACTTTCAAGTGTTGGACCGGCATAGAGGACATCCAGATTTGGTTAGGATCTTCATTCGAGCTCTCATTTGCTAGTAGGAGATTGAGGGGTGAACTGTAGTTCAGATTAATGGAGAAGTATCGACGCTTTGTACGGGGAGAAACATGGGTGTCGAAGTTGATCCAGATCTATCTAGGATTTCATTCGAGCGATCCTCTTCGAGTGGGAGTTTGAGGGGTAAACTTCATCCAGATGTATGGAGGTGTCTCAGCGATTGTTCAGTGTTTGGATCCTCATGATAGGAGCTTCTACAGTGGGTGTGTTCAATGTTTGGATCATAAAATAAGATGTGATCCGACCATGGAAGTGGAGATGGTTGTGGGTCTTGTTCAGCTGTGGCGATGGCTTTTGATCGTCTTTAGAGTGTCTGATTGCGGCCAAGGTAGCTTTGGTCATGGATGTTTATCGGTCATGGTAGGCACATTCGGCGGAGAGGTAGGCGTGGGAGTCCTTGGGTGTGTTTTAGCCATAGTCCTTGGTCAAGGGAGTTTTCAGGCCATGGTTCTTTCGGCCATGGGAGGTGTGATGGTGGTTCTCTGTCTGTTCAACGAAACTGCATGGTGGCAGTGTTCCTTATGCCTGTTTTACGATTTTTCATGCCACGGATCAGTGTACTTCAGGCGTGGGGGTCTTGCTTTTGGTTTGTGTGGGCTATTAAAAAGGTAAGTATTATAGCTTTTGTTGGAATAGAAGAGTGTGGGTTGGTGAAAAGAATAGTGATTTGGGTTGAAAAGTAGAGTGTGGTTTGTTGAAAAGAGGAGTGTATTAGCATGGGTGTTGAAAATAAGATTTTGGTTTGTTGAAAAGAGGAGTGCAGGAGCAGCATGGGTGTTTTTGTTTTGGGTTGTGTAGGTCATGCATTTTACTTTTTAGTTAAGTCCTTAATTTTTTATTTTATTTTATTTTTTAGTTTGTTTTTTATTTTGTTTAAAAAAAAATTGTGAGACCAAGGGGTTGGTTGTATAGATACGAGTAGGGGTAATTTGTACTTTTCGAATCTCTCTCTATGCATGTCATCTTCCTGTACCTTTAATTTCATATTGTTAATGAAATTTTTTTCTTTACTGATCAAAATAAAAAAAAGGTACCTGCAAACAATTATCTATTAAATACTTAAATCAATTCTCTCTTATTTATTTTTTAATTATTAATCAATTATTTTGTTGACACATTACTGAATCTAAAAAGTGAGTTTAGAAGTAAATTTATATATCATTTTTTAATATTAAATTATTATTATTTTTATTAGATAATGATGCCCACTAACCCCATTAATCCCCCAAGGCCAACCTTCAAAAAATTATTGATCAGTCTCAGATTATTATGTGGCACTTCTTACGTGGTCACGTAGGTCATTGCTTATCTCTTAATTAGCTAAGTAAGTGGGTCAACATTATTGCAATTTGTTTGTATCATAAATAAATCAACAATGATTCATCCCCCCTTTTCCCCCCACCCCCTTTGACCCCCTCTCTCTCTCTCATTGGTTACTTTTACTTTTTCTTTTTCTTTTTCTTTTTTTTCCTGCTCCTCCAATCACCCCCCGCCACGTGGCAAAGGGGGGTGAGGGGGTGACCCCCAAAAGGGGGTCCCAAGCATTATTCTAAATAAATTTTCTGTCAATTATGACTAGATTTAAATTTTTTATTACTTATTATTATTATTATTATTATTATGCAGGAAAATCTTAGAGGTTAAAGAGAAGTTAAGACAAGTTTTGAATATTTAAGGGATGGAAGACACATGGTATTGTAAGAAATAAGATGGAAAATTTAGAAAGTTAAAAATAGTTATTTAGGTGGTGGTTAATGGAAGTTTTTTTCTTCGTTTTTTCTATAAATTGCCATTAATGACTCTATTGTAAGGGACTAACAAATCAATACATGACTTGCTTTCTATTTCTTTTCTATCCTAAGAGTAGATGTAATCTACATAGGAGTAGTTCAAACTTAAATCGGAGTAGTTTTAATGTATTTTATTTGTAATTTGGTTGTTCATTCAATCATTTACATCATCATCTTCTTCTTTTCTCTTTCTCTTGTTCTTGTTTGTATTGCCATTATTTTTACTCCAAGGAAATCCTTAAACTTTCAAGGCATAAAGCCTCAACACAATAGCGTTGTTTGGTGAAATTTTAGTTAACTCTCTATCGATCTAAGCCTAACAAAAATTTTACTAACAATTTTTGGAACGCCTAGTGGGATATCGTCTTAACTTGGAAGAAAAAAAAACTAATACAAAGAAAATATCCAGAAATTATGCCATCAAGTGTCATGTTTACATCTTGTGCACCCATGGATGCAAACCACCAATGGAGTGGCAATATTCCAATATATGGATATGAATTATTATTGGATTGTTTCATCTTCCATGTATAATAATTGTCAATATTATGGTAATGATTCTATCACCTATTGCCAACATAATGACATGATGAATGAAATGGAAAGAATGATTCGGCATTGTGAGAATGAAATTTATTGGTACAAAAGTGAAATTTTGGCCCTACAAAAAACAATTAATTCTCTTGATTGGCAAAATTTTCAAATAATTTTATCACCACCATATTATTTGATGCAAAAAGATATAAATTACTTTGTTGGAAAAATTCATCAACTTAGATGTCAAGTTTATCAAGTTGATGGAGAAATTCAACATTGGAGTAAAAAATTAGAGAATCTTAAAAAGTATAAATTTTATGAGTTGCTAAAAGGTATTTCCAAACAAAACTTTCTATCCACAAAAGTCATGGCTAAGGAAAAATTAAGTTATGAAAATAGTCTGTCTGGAGGGCAATTTTTCTAGCCATTAATTGAAAAACAAGACCCAACTTCTTTTGCCAAAGGATATCGAGCATTTTAATGTTAACAATCCAATTGGAGGGCATAGCTTTAAGCTAAGCATGGCTAAATTTGATGAACAACCATCAAAAAATGACGGTGAAAATCTAATTGGAGGGCATGATTTAAGCCAAACATGGCTAAATTTGACGAACAACCACACAAAATGATGGTGAAAATCCAATTGGGGGGTATAATTTTAAGCCAAACATGGCTCAAAATTATGAACAACTCACATTTGATGAATTTAAAATTTTTGACATTGCTAATTTTATCAAAAAATTTAATTTTCTAAAGTCAATTATGATTTCTATCATCCAACAATCACAATGGCTTTGTGGTTCACATCAAAAATTAATTTTGATGAAATGGTTTAGAAAAAGAAATTCTGAATTTTATTTATATTTCTTATATAATAGTAATGGGGGAGTACTTCAATGTTGCCACAACAACAACAAAAAAAACTATATATATATGGCCAATCGATTATAATTTTCATAGTTTCTATTATATATTTATGTTCATACAACTCTTCAAAAATTCAAGTACTCTCATTCTTAAAGAATTGGGGAGGCATTGTTTTCACCATAAATAAATTTTCCGTCGATTATGACTAGATTTAAATTTATTATTATTATTATTATTATGTAAGAAAATCTTGGAGGTTAAAGAGAAGTTAAGACAAGTTTTGAAAATTCAAGGGATGGAAGACACATGGCATTGTAAGAAGAACATGGAAAATGTAGGAAGTTAAAAGTAGTTATTTAGGTGGTGATTAATGGAAGTTTTTTCCTTCATTTTTTCAATAAATTGCCATTAATGGCTCTATTGTAAGGGACTAACAAATCAACACATGACTTGATTTCTATTTCTTTTCTATCCTAAGAGTAGATGTAATCTACATAAGAGTAGTTCAAACTTAAATAAGAGTAGCTTTAATGTATTTTATTTGTAATTTGGTTGTTCATTCAATCATTTACATCATCATCATCTTCTTCTCTCTCATTTTCTTGTTTGTATTGCCATTATTTCTACTCTAAGGAAGTCCTTAAACTTTCAAGGCATAAAACCTCAACACAATTGCTTGATTATTGTGTTGTTTGGTAAAATTTTAGTTAAGGCTTTATTGATCTAAGCCTAACAAAAATTTTACTAACACAATCATAAGTGCGATGATCATAAAGAAATAGTAGTGTGACTTGGAATCATCACTACAATTACAAAGACAAATTCAAATTCATAACAGTAATAATAATTACAGCATATGAAGTTTATTTGATTTAGCTAGTCTTTCGCAGTCTCAACAAACAATAACTATCTTTTCAAGCATTAATCCACCAGAAAAGAACAGATGCATGAGCTAAACACAGGCAAAAGTTTGAGGAACAAGCAACACAAAAGGTCCTTATGTTTTAGCAACCATTTTTCTACGATAACCAAATTAAAAGTGAAATGAAGACATCTCCTTTTGCTAAACACTGCCATTCATCTTGTGATTTCTGCTGAACAATCAAAAGGAGGTATCAGATTTTTCAACCTCTTTGCTGACAGCTTGAGAAGAACTATTGGCATTTGATGTCCCTTCTTGCGAAGTGCTACCAAATTCTGCAGATTGAGAGAAACCAGCCATCTCTTCAGCCATTGCCGAATCATCCATTGAATAAGGGGCACTAGGTGAAGCACCAACTATCTTACTCTTTCCCTCAAGAATTTTCACAACCTCAGACATGGGGGGCCTGAGTGATGGGGATGGGTTAGTGCACGACATTGCTAATTCCAATATTGTATTTGCTTGCTCTGAAGAGTAGTCTGACCCTAAGGACGGATCAACTAATTCTACAAGATTTCCTTTCTGTTGTAAAACATATGCCTGTCATACATTAAACCGAGTGTTGTAGTTAGAAGGCATTATTTAAATAGAACACAATAAATGCTGATTGAAACATATAAATGTTGTTGGAAAGAGAAACAGAGAAAGAAACTCAGATTATGATCTGTATAATTTCAACAGATAAATGTTGTTGTAAAGAGGAGAGAGAGAGAGTAAAAGGAGAACTGGGATTGTTTCAACAGATAAAACAATGAGTGGAATTGTTTCATCAGATCTTGTTTCAACAGATAAAAAATGAAGTTTTTTTTTTTGAACATATAAAAAATTAAGTTTGTGCTTGTTTGTTGAATTGCTATTTGAACAGATAAAAAAAATTGAACACAAAGGTTCAATAGGTACACAAAAATAATAAATAATAATAATAATAATTAAACAGATAATTTTTTTAAAAAAAATTGAATAGATAAAAAAATTGAAACAAATAAAAATAATGTCAGCAGACAAAAATAATTTCAACAGATAGTCAACAAAAAGTCAAACAAATATAAAAAAATCAAGGAGTAAAAGTAGAAACAAAATGTTTTGCAGGACTTCTCACCAAACTATTATACAAAGTGTGGATCTCTCATTGACAAAAAAAATCTCTTGAACTTAAAGCCTTATACCCTCTCTATATTGGATTTATCATCAATTAACCCCCAATAAAATTCGGTAAATGTAACATTGCTCTAATAAATATATATTACTGCTAAAGATGGGGAAATGAAGTGTAATATTTTGCTTCAATATCTTTCTTAAAAATTTACTCCTATTAGATAACCGTTCTTCTGATTTTTTCTACTTCTATTTTGTGATTAATATTTTTCACTATTTTTCTTGCAATTAATTTGATTTCGACTGATAATTAGCTTTCTTATTGCTGTGTCCACCGTTGTTCTTTCATTGTTGGAGAAAATTTAGCATCAAATGTGTTTATTATTTATTTATTTATTTATTTGTTGAAAGCTTCACTAGTGAGTTTGAATTTGTAATTTTTGATGCAGTAGTAACAACTAACAAATGCATGGGTGCAACTTGTAATTTTTGATGCAGTAGTAACGACTAACAAATGCCTGGGTGCAAAGCAAGTAGTTGCAAACAATTATCTATTAAATACTTAAATCAATTTTCTCTTATTTATATTTTAATTATTAATCAATCATTTTATTAACATATCGCTGAATTAAAAAAGTAGATTAAAAAAAGTAGACTTTTAGATTATTTTTCAATATTAAGTTATTATTATTTTTATTATAGCTAATGGTGTCCACCAACCCCATTAATTACCCAAGGCCACCCTTCAAAAAATTATCGATTAGTCTCATAATATTATGTGGCACTTCTTGCGTGGTTACGTAGGTCAGTGCTTATCTCCTAACTAGCTAATTAGGTGGGTCAACATTATTCCAATCTATTTGTACCATAAATAAATTTTCGACCGATTATGACTAGGTTTAAATTTTCTACTAATTATTATTATTATTATGCAGGAAAATCTTGGAGGTTATAGGAAAAGTTAAGACAAGTTTTGAAGAATCAAGAGATGGAAGACACATGGCATTGTAAGAAAGAAGATGGAAAATTTAGGAAGTTAAAAGTAGTTCTTTAGGTGGTGGTTAATGGAAGTTTTTTCCATCATTTTTTTTTTCTATAAATTGCCATTAATGGCTTTATTGTAAGGGACCAACAAATCAATACATGACTTGATTTCTATTTCTTTTCTATCCTAAGAGTAGATGTAATCTACATAGGAGTAATTCAAACTTAAATATGAGTAGTCTTAATGTATTTTATTTGTAATTTGATTATTCATTCAATTATTTACATCATCATCTTTTTCTTCTCTCTTTTTCTTTTTCTTGTTTGTATTGCCATTATTTTTACTCCAAGGAAGTCCTTAAACTTTCAAGGTATAAAATCTGAACACAATTGCTTGATCATTGTGTTGTTTGGTGAAATTTTAGTCAAGGCTTTATCAATCTAAGCCTAACAAAAATTTTACTAACAATTTTTGGTACGAAAATTTTTGGTACGCCCAGTGGGACATCGCCCTAACTTAGAGGGAAAAAAAAAATGGAGTGGCAATGTTCCAATGTGTATGAATCATTATTGGAAGGCTTCTTCTTCCATATATAATGATTGTTAATATTATGGCATTGATTCTACCACCTATTGCCAACATAATGGTATGAAAAATGAAATGGAAAGAATGATTCGACATTGTAAGGATGAAATTTATTGGTAAAAAAGTGAAATATTGGCCCTACAAAAAGCAATTAATTCTCTTGATTGGCAAAAATTTCAAATAATTGCATCGCCATCATATTATTTGATGCAAAAATATATAAATTACTTTGATGGAAAAATTCATCAACTTACTTGTCAAGTTTATCAAGTTGATGGAGAAATTCAACATTAGAGTAAAAAATTAGAGAATCTTAAAAAGTACAAATTTTATGAGTTGCTAAAAGGTATTTCCAACCAAAACTTTCTATCCACAAAAGTCATAGCTAAGGAAAAATTAAGTTCTAAAAATGGTCTATCTAGAGGGCAATTTTTCAAGCTATTAATTGAAAAAGAAAACCAACTTCTTTTGTCAAAGGATATCGAGCATTTTAATGTTAACAATCCAATTGGAGGGCACGGTTTTAAGCCAATCATGGCTAAATTTGATGAACAATCATCAAAAAATGATGGTGAAAATCCAATTGGAGGGCATGATTTTAAGTCAAACATAACTAAATTTGATTTTAAGTCAAACATGGCTAAAAATTATGAACAACCTTGACGAATTTGAATTTTTTCACATTGCTAATTTTATCATAAAATTTAATTTTCTAAAGTTAATTGACATTATGATTTCTATCATCCAACAACCACAATGGTTTTGTGGTTCGCATCAAAAATTAATTTCGATGAAATGGTTTACAAAAAGAAATTTTGAATTTTATTTATATTTCTTATATAACAGTAATGAGAGACTACTTTTATGTGGCCCCAACAACAAAAAACTATATATATATGGCCAATTGATTATAATTTTCATAGTTTTTATTATAAATTTATGTTTATACAACTCTTCAAGAATTCGAGTATTCTCATTCTTAAATTTTTTGTCGATTATGACTAGGTAGAGTCTAAAAATGGCCCGTGGGCGGCCCGAAGCCCGCCCGCAACCGGGGTGGGCCCAGCCTGAGGCTTTGGGCCTGGGCCTGGATCATCGTTTTGAAGCTCGGCCTGACCCGGGAGCCCGACCCATCGGCTCGCTCAAGGCCCACTCAAAAGCCCGGCCCATCCGGCTCGCCCGAGGCCCAGTGTTATTTTTAATGAAAATAATAAAATTTTGGTAAAAAAATATAAAAAATTGTTTAGGCCCGCCTAAAGCCCGAACCCAGGCCTAAGCCCAGTGGTCCCGCTCACTGGCCCGTCCAAAGTCCTAATACCCCTGGGCTTGGGCCTAGTTTTCTGGCCCGTGGGCCAGCCCAGCCCTGCCCGGCTCGTTTTTTTGTGGGAGCCCGCAAGGCCTGACATGGGCGAGGTTAGGTCGGGTCGAGCCCGACCAAAATTACACCCATATGACTAAGTTTAAATTTTTTATTACTTATTATTATTATTATTATTATTATTATTATTATTTCTATTATGTAGAAAAATCTTGCAGGTTAAAGAGAAGTTAAAGACGAGTTTTAAAAATTCAAGGGATGGAAGACACATGGCATTGTAAGAAAGAAGATAGAAAATTTAGGAAGTTGAAAGTAGTTATTTAGGTGGTGGTTAATGGAAGTTTTTCCCGTCATTTTTTTATCTATAAGTTGCCATTAATGGCTCTATCGTAAAGGACCAACAAATCAATACATGACTTGATTTCTATTTTATTCTATCCTAAGAGTAGATGTAATCTACATAGGAGTAGTTCAAACTTAAATATGAGTAGTCTTAATGTATTTTATTTGTGATTTGATTGTTCATTCAATCATCTACATCATCATCTTCTTCTTCTCTCTTTTTCTTTTTCTTGTTTGTATTGCCATTATTTTTACTTTAAGGAAGTCCTTAAACTTTCAAGGTATAAAACCTCAACACAATTGCTTGACCATTTTGTTGTTTGGTGAAATTTTAGTTAAGGCTCTATCAATCTAAGCTTAACAAAAATTTTACTAACAATTTTTGGTAAGAAAATTTTTGGTATGCACAGTGGGATATTGTCCTAACTTAGAGGGGAAAACAAAAATAATACAAACAAAATATCAAGAAATTATGCCATCAAGTGGCATGTTTACATCTTGTGTACCCATGGATGCAAACCACCAATGGAGTGGCAATGTTCCGGTGGGTATGAATTATTATTGGAATGCTTCATTTTCCATATATAATTATTGTTAATATTATGGCCATGATTCTACCACCTATTGCCAACATAATGGCATGACAAATGAAATAGAAAGAATGATTCGACATTGTTAAGATGAAATTTATTGGTACAAAAAGCAATTAATTCTCTTGATTGGCAAAAATTTCAAATAATTTTATCACCATCATATTATTTGATGCAAAAATATATAAATTACTTTGATGGAAAAATTCAACAACTTAGTTGTCAAGTTTATCAAGTTGATGGAGAAATTCAACATTCGAGTAAAAAATTAGAGAATCTTAAAAAGCACAAATTTTATGAGTTGCTAAAAGGCACTTCCAAGCAAAACTTTATATCCACATGGCCAAAGAAAAATTAAGTCCTAAAAATGGTCTGTCTGGAGGGCAATTTTCCAAGCAATTAATTGAAAAAGAAGACCAACTTCTTTTGCCAAAGGATATCGAGCATTTTAACGTTAACCATCCAATTGGAGGGCATGGTTTTAAGCCAATTATGGCTAAATTTGATGAACAACCATCAAAAAATGATAGTGAAAATCCAATTGGAGGGCATGATTTTAAGTTAAATATAACTAAATTTGACGAACAACCATCACAAAATGATGGTGAAAATGCAATTGGGGTGTATGATTTTAAGCCAAACATGACTAAAAATTATGAACAATCCACATTTGATGAATTTGAATTTTTTGACATTAATAATTTTATCAAAAAATTTAATTTTCTAAAGTTAATTGGCATTATGATTTCTATCATCCAAAAACCACAATGGCTTTGTGGTTCACATCAAAAATTAATTTTGATGAAATGGTTTACAAAAAAAAATTCTGAATTTTATTTATATTTCTTATATAATAGTAATGAGAGAGTACTTTAATGTGGCCACAACAACAAAAAACTATATATATATGGCCAATCGATTATAATTTTCATAGTTTCTATTATAAATTTATGTTTATACAACTCTTCAAAAGTTCAAGTATTTTCATTCTTAAATTTTCCGTCGATTATGACCAGGTTTAAATTTTCTATTACTTCTTGTTCTTGTTCTTCTTCTTATTAATATTGTTGTTATTATTATTATTATTATTATATAGGAAAATCTTGCAAGTTAAAAACGTGTTTTAAAAATTCAAGGATGGAAGACACATGACATTGTAACAGAGATGAAAAATTTAGGAAGTTGAAAGTAGTTATTTAGGTGGTGGTTGATGGAAGTTTTTTCCGTTATTTTTTTTTTTTACAAATTGCCATTAATGGCTTTATTGTAAGGAACCAACAAATCAATACATGAGTTGATTTCTATTTCTTTTCTATCATAAGAGTAGACATAATCTACGTAGGAATAGTTCATACTTAAATATGATTAGTCTTAATGTATTTTATTTGTAATTTGATTGTTCATTCAATCATTTACATCATCATCTTCTTCTTCTCTCTTTTTCTTTTTCTTGTTTGTATTTACATTATTTTTATTGCAAGGAAGTCCTTAAACTTTTAAGGTATAAAACCTCAACACAATTGCTTGATCATTGTGTTATTTGGTGAAATTTTTGTTAAGGCTCTATTGATCTAAGCCTAACCAAAATTTTACTAACACAATCATAAGTAGGGATTATCATAGTAGTATGGCTTGGAATCATCACTATAATTAACAAAGACAATTTTCAAATTCATAACACTAATAATAATTACAGCATATGAAGTTTATTTGATTTAGATAGTCTTTCGCAGTCTTAACAAACAATAACTATCTTTTCAGTCATTAATCCACAAGAAAATAACAGATGCATGAGCTAAACACAAAGGGAAAAGTTTAAGGAACAAGTAACACAAAAGGTCCTTATGTTTTAGTAACCATTTTTCTGCAATAACCAAATTAAAAGTGAAATGAAGATATCTCCTTTTGCTAAACACTGCCATTCATCTGGTGATTTCTGCTGAACAATCAAAAGAAGGTACTGGATTTTTCAACCTCTTTGCTGACAGCTTGAGAAGAACTATTGGCATTTGATGTCCCTTCTTGCGAAGTGCTGCTACCAAATTCTGCAGATTGAGAGAAACCAGCCATCTCTTCAGCCATTGCCGAATCATCCATTGAATAAGGGGCACTGGGTGAAGCACCAACTATCTTACTCTTTCCCTCAAGAGTTTTCACAACCTCAGACATGGGGGGCCTGAGTGATGGGGATAGGTTAGTGCACGACATTGCTAATTCCAATATTGTATTTGCTTGCTCTGAAGAGTAGTCTGACCCTAAGGACGGATCAACTAATTCTACAAGATTTCCTTTCTGTTGTAAAACATATGCCTGTCATACATTAAACCGAGTGTTGTAGTTAGAAGGCATTATTTAAATAAAACACAATAAACAATTCTCTCTTCATAATACTAACTCATTAAACTTTTAGCAATACACACACAAAAGATATAAATAAATGTAATTAGTAGAATTACTAGAGTTTGTGTTTAGTTTTGGCTCACCAAATCTAAAAGGTAAACATTCTCATCATTTGGCCGATAACTGGTACTGTTCTTGCCACTGACAATTTCCAATGTGACGACTCCAAAACTGTAAACATCTGCCTTATTTGTTAAGTGACCTCTCATGGCATACTCAGGAGCCATATATCCACTGCAAAAGACTTCTGTGAGAATGATATGCATTCATCTTGAAAATAAATATGATTCCTAAAATAAGAAGTCATTTTTTTTTTTAATTATGAGACTACTAATCTTCTATTACAAGAGATGATTTGCGATATGCAACATAGAGAGAGAGAAAGACAGAGAGAGAGGGGTTATCCCTTACGTGGTTCCTGCTATTTTAGTGACCACATGTGTCACTTCCTCCTCATAAAGCTTAGCGAATCCAAAATCAGATATCTTCGCATTAAAATCCTTGTCAAGAAGAATGTTTGTTGGCTTAATATCCCTGTGAACAATTTTCAGTTTGGATTCTTCATGTAGAAAAGTCAGGCCTTTCGCGATTCCAAGACAAATTTGAACTCTGGTGGGCCAATTTAGTCTTGACCTCACCTCATCTGAACCTGTAGATAAGCCGATTTATAAAATTTATATTATGTTATCAAAAAAAAAAAAAAAAGGCTAAGTATTTTTTAAGGAAGTTCAGAGAATAGCTTGTCCTCTTTACCGAACAAAGCATGTGCAAGGGAATTATTTTCCATGAACTCATAGACAAGAAGAAGTTGGTTGTCTTCTGCACAGCATCCCAGTAGCTTTACAAGATTTGGATGTTGCAGAGCAGAAATAGTTCCTACTTCATTTACAAACTCACGGATCCCTTGCCTTGATTTAGATGAAAGTTGTTTAACTGCTATTGCAGTTCCATTCAGAAGTACACCCTGCAGTCATGCAACAATTTTTTGGATTAAAAGCAACATGGATGTAAAACTGTTTATGCTAACCCGGGATGTTAATACTGTTGAGTTCACCCATGTTGATAGAGGTAGCCACCATTGTTGAAATTGGTTGGCATGAATGCAGAGTAGCCACCAAGTGTTGACAATGTTGGGAGAGAAGCTAGGGAGACAAGTTGCATGTAGGGAGGTGGCAAGTTAATGCTTTCATATGGGAGTGGGATGGACTGTGGTCTCCAACTCGCTCTATATATTGAGTTAGTTTGCAAGAGGCAAGAACAATACACAAGTGAGTCAGTAGCAAGAACACACAAGTGAGTGTGTATCTTTGTGAAGGTGAGAAAAAAGCTGAGAGTGTAAGACAGCAGAGAGTGTGTGTTGAGTGAGAGTCCACTTCTCTGTTTAATCTCTATTTTTTCAAGTGGAAATCTCTTGTTCTCTCTATGGACATAGGCATTGAGGCCGAACCACGTAAATCTTGTGTGTCATTACTGTGTGTTTTATGTTTGGTAGTTCAGGTGGGTTGGCCTTAAAACCCAACAAATACAACATGACAAATATATTGATAATTGCAAATATGGGTGCACGATACTCGGTTGACATGGTTGTTCCCAGAAATTCCTTCTAAACTGATGTATAGGTACAAACACCCAGTGGCAGGTCTGTTTGGTTTGTATCAGTTGTAAGTTTTGGTTTGGATCAGAACAGAGTTTTTACCAATAAAACTTGGGTTATTCATTAACAAATGTGAAAATTCTTGTTATAAAGTAAAATCTAACAAAAGCCTCAATATAAAATTAAAAAAAATAAAAAAAATGAAAAAAAAAAAACTGTGATGGAGAAACGATAAACATTCCCACTCTGATACATAATATAATAGATGAATAGCTGAATCAGAGACCTGAATGTCAATTGCAGATATTACAGTCAGTGTCAATTTGGTTTAGAATTTTATCAAACACTTGGCTTGTTACATTAAACAGTGTGCATCTGCACCTAGTAGTGTGAAAGAACAGATTAGATGATGCAAGCATACCAGCAAAATATTGTCAATATAATTATTTAACTACAACCATTCAGTAAGAAACCATGACAATTTCAAGTCAATGCACAAAAACATATGGCGAAGAAAAATAATGACATCATTTAGGTGATAAATTGTGCTCGCTTGTGCATAGGAGAGCATGCAAATTTTACTAAATGTATACTTCAAAGGATCAGAAGCAAGTATGCCCTATAAGAAACTAATATGAAATATAATAAACCTTTCATAGATTTTTCTGCAAAAAGAAAAGAGGGAATATAAAAGATTTAGAGGGACATATATCAGATTTTAAAGGGGGGATTTTAATTTTTCTTTTATAAAAACAGCTAGAATTAAAATTTTAAATAGTTGACAAGGGCAGCGGCCTCTTGTGGGCGCATGGTGGCTCAGCCACTGCATACCCCTATTACTTGGTTGTAGACACTTCTTCATCAATGATCCCAACCAAAGTTCAACTAACATGATCTATGTTACCTCGAACATCGATCGTTTCTGTACACGAAATGGGATTGGAAACATTATATTCTCTAAAATATGGTACGATAAAGGTAGACTTGTTTAGATTACACTCTTAGCATTTAAGGTATAGTAATTTTCTTTTAAAATTAGACATCCAATAACATGTTGCTTTTCTTTTGAAATTATATGAGTATTATGATCCATTTTTTTACATTTTGTCATACCAAAACTCCACTCTTCTTCCATTTTAGTTTATTATATTTGATTTGTTTTTCCTTGTAAGGTAACTTTTAAGGTTTATAATGGAAAATACTTTTGGCATGGCTTTGGATTGCCAAATTCAATGTTTTGGAATGAAAGTTTACCACATTTTTGAGCTTCCAAAATGTCAATCGCTCGAGTATTAAAATTTTCTAGTAACACAGATCTAGAGTAATTAGAAAGCTAAAAAGATCTAGGATATAGTAAAAAAAAAATTAAATTTGAACCTTGTACACAGATCCGAAACCCCCTTCACCTAGCCTCATTGCAGGGCTGAAATTTTGTGTGGCAGCTTTTATTTGTCGAGCATTGAAAAACGAGCCAGATAATAACTCCATGCCTTTCAGTTCTGTTTAAATACATTAAAAGTCGCCGCAGGGGGGGGGGGGGGGGGGGGGTGGGGGGGACGAAAGAACAAGAAAATCAGTACAATGATCATTACCGACATGCAAACTGATGTCAAGGTTATAGTTATGGAACTCATGGAAACTGAAGTTCATTATCATTTGTCATTCTTACCTTCATCATGCAGTCCTTTCTTCCGAAAGCAGCCCAATTTCCAGAGGGATAGTAAAGCTAATGCAAGGATAAGTAGTGCAGATGCTACAATCCCAGCAATTACAAGAGGAGGGAGTTTATATTTTACACGATGTACAGAAATACCAGATATCAAAGGACCATATTGTGGAAATCGGTAACCCGTAGAGCCTTTGCCAGCCCAATATAAGTGAATCTCTAGTCGGCTGTTATCCACATGAACATCAAACTCTAGAGTGATATTCTGGTCAACACCCATAGCCTGTTCTACTATATTGAAATTTGATTTTACCTGTTTGTCCTGCACACAGTAATTAACTTTCAATATTATATTTTAAGTTAAAACCTAAGAAGCACATACACTTTTAAGAAAGTCATGTGTCGTGTCCAATACTGTATCAGACATCGATATAACACGACACGACATTCATTGGACACTTTCCAACACTTAAATACATGTGAAACACATTAGAAATTTGAATATAATTACTTGGAATTAGGGATGGAACTATGTGTTGTTGAGTGGGTTGAACCCACTAAACTTTGAAATATGTTTAGGATTATATAGTGTTATGTAAAGTTTTGGAGAGGTTTTCATAAATTGACAATACTAAAATTATTACAGAATTAAATATAATGGTGTTACTTTTTTAAAACAAAAATGATTTGTAAATAAATTTTTTTTTTTATTTTAACAAAAAATATATTTAGAATGACATGTCAATCGTATTTTCTAAAATATGAGGGCAATGGTGAGTCTTTTGATTAAAAATGAAGAGACAACAAGAAGCGTATAAAAATTATGTTTTTATATAATAGTACTATTTTTCCTTTTTTCCAAAAAAGTGATCATTCTCTTCAATCATGAGAATACTTAAAGTGTTTACAAGTTGGTTTTTCTTTTCCTCATGTGATGACTCATTTTGCCTTTTTTCTCACTTTCGCTGCTCAATTGATTATAAATCGTAGTGTTGCTCTTGTTAGTTTCATTGAATCAATAGTATATTAATGTTCCTACATTTCGTTGTACAAGTAATTTAATAAGTTTGAAATATTTTTGTAATGTTATTATTAAAAATATATTTTATTGCAATGTATTATTGTATATTATATGAAGGTTTATTTTGAAAACATTTGTAGAACGGCTTCTCTCAAGTTATCATCTCAACTTGAGAGAGTATTTGCACTTTTAAAACCGATTTCGGTGATTTGAACCATTTACTTTTTAAGACTCGTTGAGTAGAATATTCATGTAAAAAAACTAGATGATTGGATATCGATAATTATATGTTTGAATTATATTTGTTTTACAAAATTTGACAACAAATATAATTTCAAAAATAACCATCCATTTTTTATAATACAAATTTGATCTAAACATATAGCTACCGATGTCCAACTATCTTTATTTTTTGCATGAATATATTCTACTCAACAAGTCCCACAAAGTGAATAGTTGGGATGACCAAAATTGGTCCCAAAATGGGCCTACCAAGGCCAAACACTCTCTCAAGTTAAGATGATTAACTTGAGAGAAGCCAAATCCACTAGGAATATGAAATAACGATATCGATGATAACTAACTGAATGCCCCATTAAATCAAATTTTTTACTATGCCACTGCTTGGATCCAATGCTAAAACAAAAACTATGTAAATAAATATCTATTATCGTGTTTTAACTTTAGAAATTATTATATTTGACTTAAATATTCATAAAAAAGACACACAATAATTATACATAATAATTATTCCTTATATAATATATTTAAGTTTATATATTTTGCATGTGTCCTCCACATGTCTTTGTCCATGCCCGTACTTCATAGGTTGCAATTTTTGTTAAAAAGTACCAACCACTACCAAAGGTATATAGATTCTGTTAAGTTTAGGTACCTGAATTTTCACATTGAAAATTCGCTTCAATGTGCTGCTAAGCTTTGTCCGATTAAGCCCTCTCTTTTGATTCCATGCTATTTCAGCAAAGTGAAGCTTGACAATGTAATGTCCATTTTTTAAGCAAAATCCATAATACTTGAGGGATATGGGGGCAATGCGCGCAGTATTGTACAATATTGCATCGGACATGTTAAGGTCACATGTTTTATAGTTTAGGTACTTGCTTTGGGATGGGGATGGGGACCACCAGCCGGGGTATGACTCATTAAAACTTCCCATACTACTGTATCCCCATTTGTTATCAGGACTCAAAAAGAAATGTGAACCTCCACCAGTGTTGTTGTTGTCAGCTTCATATTCAGTTCCATTGATTGGTGCTCCTCCACCGCCACAATTTATGTACAGGTGATCATCTACAACAGATTTCACAGTCATCAACTGCCTTTTCAATGCAATTTCATTTGTTTGTTCTCTAAATAAAAAGAAATAAAAATATCTCAACAAATGAGAGTTTAATAAAAGAGAACACACGTTAAAATCTTCATGATGTGATTACTTTATTTTTATTTGGTACAGTTAAAAATAAAAACATTCAACAAAAATAAAGATAAATGTGGAATTAAAATTTTATTTTTATCGATATCAACTTAAAAAGGTGTCAATGTGTTTTTTAAATTAAACAGGAATACATTTTTTTTATTAAATTATAAGAAGATGGATTATAATGAAGTAAAGGGATAATTTTGCATTTGATCCATTTTTTAGAATTTTATCTTTCAATGATAAAATGTGTTGTCATTAATATCCTTTTCTAAATATTAATAATAACATACATTTTCGTGTAAGAACTCAATGGAATTCCCTTCTTTCTTTGTTTGATTCGAAGGGAAAGGCCCCGTTGAGTTTTTAATAATAATCATAATTTTTTTCATCTAAATGACAAAACAAATTTCATTTTCTGATGTTTCAAAATGCTCCATTCATTAGATAGAGAAGATCACTAAGATTTCGTAATCCACTAACGAACTTATTCCGATTCTAAGAGCTCAGATTGAATCGGTGTTGATATATTGATTTGATCCAAGCTCTCTTATTGAATTGCTCATTCAACAAGCATCACATTATGCCTTGACGAGGACATTTGCTGAGATACTAGATGCTTACCAAAAGAGGGGGATTGCACGTAAGAAAAGGGAGAATCTTCATGGATTGGTTTCCACCAAACGAAGTTTCGTGCATTTTAGATGGTGGTAAAGTGAGACCACATAAAGAGCTCTTCCTCATTCAATCAGATTATTTAGTAAGATACTGTTCCTTTTTCCTTCTTGTTTGAATCTTCATATAGAAAGCCGGCTTCCTCATCAATATCTAGTCAGGCCTTTAGAGAGAGCCGACAAGGAATTCCATTAATAACTGTCCGTTTTGATCCTTTGGAACAACTCAATGAATTTAGTTGATCCTTTTAGGAAGCCGACCACCACCTCTAACGACCAACTTTGGTTTCCAATGACCATTTTCCAACAATTGTTTTCGGACCACTGGTCGCCAGCAACTTTCTAACGATAATCTCATGTGATCATTTTCCGACAACTTTCCCCACCCTCCTCCACCGACTCTTTCCCTCTGACAACCTACTCCAGCCACCACCCCTGGAAACTCTCCCTATCATCATACTACCACCGCCACACCACCACCACCACCACACACACACACACACACACACAAAAAAGGAAAGAAAATCCGTAACATGAATAACAAGTATTGTGAAAGTCGATGTTTTGTAAAGAAATACTAGTGGAGAAACTTGGTAACATGAATAACAAGTTTTGCTATTTCATGCATGGTTCTAAATATCGGCCGATACGCTACGCATCGGAAAAATGGGGTGCCGCGACGAATACAGGCCGGTATACCGCTGAGATTGAAAATTGCAGGAGTATCGGCCGAGTCCCGGTACGTATCGGCCGAGTCCCGTTACGTATCGGCCTGTAACCGTTACACAAGTCGCGACGGGCCGATACTCACCGGTTCGGACCGGTACGGGAAAGAAAAAGCTGAAAAACCTGTAAAATGATTTTTAAAATTTCACCGCCACGACACCCGATTCCCGATACTGATTCAATTGGGCAGACTGCATCTTCATCAGGACAGTTTACTGTGTCCACATTATGGAAATGGTGTGAATCTTTCCATAGGCCTAATCTTGGAGTTCCTAAGTTGCTGTTGTGTAATGTATCTCCTCCTAAAGTTCAATTTTTTGGATGGCTAGCCAGGAAAGGAAGGGTGAAAACAACAGCTTTTTTCACAGAGGATTGGTGTGCTCAATGGTAATGCTTGCAATTTGTGTTCTTTTGGTAAGTCCAATGTTGAATCTGTCAACCATGTTCTTTTGTTCAGCCCTTTTATTTGGAAGGTATGGTCTGATATCATAAAATGGTGGAATTTTGAAATGGGTAATGCCTGGATCAGTAGAAGGACTGCCTCAGTGGTGGTCAGGTATTAAGTTCAAAAAACTGGAGTTGCAAATCTGGAAGGCTATTCATCTTGCACTGTTGTGGTCTGCTTGGAAACTCAGGAATGATGCTTGTTCAATGGGTGCCAACCAGATTTTGTTGAGTTGGGTTAAATTGTTAAGGTAAGAGTTTCTTTATGGATTAAGTACAATTCAAAAGGGGTGCCTTACTCAGTGCACGATTTTGTCTCAAACCTCAAGCAGATTAGATACTTGAGAGAGGTGGTTGGTGACTTTGCATTGGTCTGGTTTTTGGTTTTCTTTTTGCTGCTTTTGCTTTTGACCCTTTAGTTTGTTTCTGTTGTTCTACTTCTGGGTTGGTTTACCTCTACAACTTTTTTGGCTTTGGGTTGCATGTGATTGGTCTAGCATTAGGTACCAACCTAGTTGGGACATCATGCAATGACAATGATGCTCGGTGTTTTCCAAAGTCTTTAATCTCATTGTACTTTTTCTTCCTGTTCTGTTTTTTAATAAATTGAAGTTTCTTTGCTGATATAAAAAAATAAAAAATAAAAAAAACCCCAACAAAAACAAGCATATGTATATATATATTGAGAACATAATTAGAAATATATGAAATGCCAAGTAGACTGAACAATAATTCAACGAGCATACAAGTTTAACCCAGTCATGTCCAATTAAATCATAAGTCACGTCCAGCATGCTAAAGCAGTATCCACCTAAGATATCTCTACAGTTTTAAATATCATTGACTTACCTTTTGATTTTTTACTGTCACAATGGTAATTTTGTTGTTTCCAAATAGGCCTGCAATGTCAATAAAAATAAGACAAAGAAAACATCAAATGCTTGCTAAAATTTGCCCAACTTTAGATGAGCATTTTAGGCTATGTTTTTTTCAAAGTAAAATAATTTTGAAGAAAATATTTTATCTAATTTTTGTTGTTTGGTTGGCCAAAAAGTAAGAAAAGTATTTTTCAAGTAAAATAGTTTTGGTCATAAGGCAAAAATTAATTATGATTCAAAAGTCTGTAAGTTATTTTTTTGATCTATCTCAATCAACGCTTCTTGAGTTTCAATCTTTATCTTATTATATTCTTTTCTTTTTTAAAGTTTTATCTATAATTAATTCATTATTAAATTTTTTCTTGTAGAAAACATTTTGTCAACCAAACACGGAAATTCAAAGAAAAAATTTGATCATCTAAAATCAGTTTACATGAAAAATATTTTACGGTGTAAATGTTTTACATCGAAACAAATAAGAGCCTAGAGTCAAATAAAATACACCCCCCCCCCCCCCCCCCAAAAAAAAATATATATATATATATATAAAAGGAAGGGCTTACCTGTCTTTTATATTAGAGCAGCATGAAAACAAGTTCCTGAAAGAAAAAATAACAATAATAATAAACAAGAATATGCAAAAGGAAAGATACATGGAGAAATGTGAAGTGTGAATTATGGGTTTCCCTTACCATTTTATAGAAATGTCTCCAGGTGGTAAAGTTAAATCTGTGAAATTGTTTTCAGAAATATCCCTGCAAAAATGTTATGTCAAAACCAAGTAATGAACCTCTTGGTGGAACTCCAGGAAGCTGCCTATTGTAGCATTTAGCTATCAGAGGCTTCAAATGGAAAGAAAAATAGAGAGAAAAAGAAAAAGAAATAACCTTAGTCGTTCTTGTTGTTTGAACTATATTTTTATAAGTTTTCTTAAGTTACCTAAAAGGGAGAGATTACCATGTACACTCCTAAAAGGGTGAATAGGGAATGCCTTTCATAACTTTTTCACAAAATTTCGTAACATAAATTACAAATTGTCGTAACTTTTTTCACAATAAAATGTCATAATAAAAACCACAGAAGTGTTATAATTTCGCCATTCATAACTTTAAGGTGCACATCATAAATTTACTATTTGTAAATTTATCACGAAGTGGCATAAGATGCCATAAACATTCATAACTTTTATTAGAAAAAAAGCGTAACTTTCTTACGGGGCGCACCTTTTTAGGGGTGCAAGCTTTAGATTTCTCCTACTTAAAAGCATCTTCTACAATTACAAATTAGTTGTGTTTTGGGTAAAATTATTGAGGCAAGATCTAATCACAGGAATCATAAGGATGTGTATCTACATAGAAATCACAACTGAAAAATAATAGCATGTTTAACTCTTTACTCTTTTCCCTAACCTTCATGCTACAAGTCTAATGGGTAATTAAAACTAATGAGAGTAGAGACCAACTCCTTATGCCTAATGTGACGCCCCAAAATTTCGGGGACGTCAAGGTGACATAATAGCATGATACAATAGGGTTTAACTAGCGTAGCACAACATTACATAAATAAATAATCACAAAATAAAATATATTAATAATAATAATTACATATAAGAATTAGACTAGTTAGCAATAAATAATACAAAACTGAGTCTTTCATATAATCTTGCAAAATAAAACAAAATAATAAATAATAAAAAGAAAGAAAGAAAATCTACATCTAAGGAAACCATGGTTCCTTGAACGCTTCGGCAATGCTTTCTTCTGAATAATACTCTTCTTCACTTAGCATGAAACGCCATGAATTTGGAATACCCAGTAAAACACACACACACCCTGACCCTTATCCAACACAAGCAAACAAGCATGATACAAGGCACGATATAATGAAAACATACAATAATAAACATGTTAGAAGTTAGCGCATAAATTGAGAATCCCCTAAAGAGATCCTTTCCTCTTGACCGTAAGGAGTGAATTCAAGTTATTTGGTACTCTCCCTTTTGTTGCTTTGCAGACCCCTACACCGATTATCCACAAGGTAGCGCCAATCGAGAACCTCAAAAGAGATGGTAAAAACAAGTGTCAACACCCTAAAAGTCCCTAAAATAGACCCAACCGTATTCCTCCGAAATCAAACCATTGTATAGAGTCCAAATACACCCGTTCTATCCTAGGGCTATGATTCAACCACTTGCGCAAGACTTAACTCAAAAAGGGGACATGTCCCGCCAACTTTCATTTCCAAATCATTAATTTCAGTTATCTTTCCAAAACATGATAAGTGAGTGCAAAACCTGTCATTACCCCAATTAAGTTTCCCCTTTCTTAAATTTATTATGAAGTACAATTAGCAAGAGTGAACTGATACTATATTTGAGCGTGAGGCAAATAATACATGAGCAAATATAACTAATAAAGGGACATATACGATATCATGGAGGCAAAACTAATAATAGACAAGTCATTGATAATATACAAGGCAAGAAAGCACATAACCACAACTACTTAGTATTCCAGATTCGCAGGGACAAAAAGATTAAATTGAAAAAAAATACTTCCAGGGCTCCAATGGGTCTGAAATTTGTTGAGATTGTAAGACAAGGAGTCTAGTTTCATCTCCAATTTAAAAAACAGAAAAGGGTAACCACAGCTCCAGGAAATTGACACTGCTTTAGTTCTGTCCAGATTTGACGGCCGTTTGGAAAAATGGATTTTCTCACAATCCGCTCGATCATTTTTGCTCAAATTAATTTTAGATGAAAGTTAATATTCAAAGGAAAATTTAGACACAAAATTCAACTTAAGGGGATTATTCTTGAATTTTATAAAAATACACAAGTAGGCTGTTTTTCAGGAACAAAAACTTGAAGAAATTGGATGGGCTATAACAACATACATTTAGGCTTTACAGAAAATCACACATACTCTACATACATCATATAATACCCCATTGAAATAGGTCTGAAGTTCATGAAGAATTGATATTGAAATAAAATCAAGGAAACAAGGTGCAACATACTGGTAACAAGGAAAAACAAGGCGAAAACACTAACTTAAACTGATTCAAGATCAAGCTATCATACCAACACACTATAACATGAGTAATATAGATATAATATCATTTATGAGAAGAAAATATAGGATAGAAATGGTGAAGAAGGGAGGAGAGGATAGTGTCTTACCTTTCTAGCAAAATTTTCTTTATTTCCTTTCTTCTTCTCTTCTCTTCCTCACTATGTTTTTTACTCTCTTGCTTTCTCCCTCTCCTTATGGCCAGTTCTAGTGTTTCAAAATGAGGGGGGTTCTGGTCTTATTTATAGAAGAGGATTTGGTGTTGAATTGTCTAAAATACCCTCAGTTGGTTTTCAATTGAATTGGTTGGCATTTGGTTGAAATGGAATGGAATATAGAAGGATTAGGGAGACCTAGTTATGGTTTAATTAAGGCTTTAGTTGGCTTAGGATACTAATAAGGGACAAAGGGACACCATTTCCCTAAATCATGGATGGCACCATGCCTTTAGTTTAAAATTCATAAGATGTAAATATGGACCAACAATAAAATTGTGGTGCCTCCAATCACAATAGTAAGTTCACACTCACACAATATATTGTGTGCACGCTGTAACTAACATATTAAATCAATTTATTTGGTTTCAGTTTATATCTTGAAAGCACACACCAAATTTGAACCTCACCTCAGATTAAAACAAATATTAGAAATCAAAACAATTACAAAATAAAACTTTACCCGATGGAACAATTTATGCAATTAGGTATATCTCTAGATTAATTGGGATGATATGTAATTAAATGAAATATCATGCTATAATCTCACAATACTGATCATGAATACACCAATTGACTATGTTATTAAAATTTTCCAGAAGTTACAAAACTTATTTTCCAGAATTATGAAAAGGTTGCAAGCACTGAAATTGGCTCTGAAGAAGTGGAATTTTGAAGTGTTTGATAATGTGGTTACCAAACTCAAGGCAGTTGAAGAAGAATTGCATTCTATGGATTTGGTTGTTGAAGTTAGATCTTTACAGGAGTCTGAAGTTAGTAGAAGAAGGGAGATTCAAAGAGAGATATGGAAAACTAAGGAAAATAAGGGAATGGTTATGGCTCCCAGAATCTAGATTGGGAATGGTTATGGTTATGAAGTAATCTTGCTCTAATTAACCTTCAACTATCTATATTGATCCCCCCCCCCCCCCCCCCCCCACCAAAAAAAATAAAAAATAAAAAAAAAGCGCATCCACATTATCACTTCGACCTATAACTGATTGAACAATTTGTGAATGTGCATATAGCTTATCATTTCTAATTGTCTTAAATGATCAACAAAGCCTTGATTTGTTGAATAAATCTTGAGAGGAGAATAGTGAATCATACTTGCTTAGGGACAACTCTTGTAAAAAAATAAAGCAAAGACAAGTATGATCGAGAAGGAACTATCCTTCATCATCCGTGACTGTATCATTGATGAAATTTAATGAAGAATAATGGTAGCTTTACACCTGTTAAATCACATTATACATTGTTACTGTATTAGGTAAGTGAGTTTACTTGTAAACCTATATGTTAGACAAGATTGTTTATTCCAAGGTCTGGTTTTTTATTTTTATTTTTATTTTTCACTTTTAAATATAAGTTTATGATATGGATTTGAGTATTTTGATTAATGTACATGTTTTCATCAGGCTTGCAAATATGCTTTTAGATACATATATATATATGAATATTTATTTTGGATTGCGGTTTCATTTTAGTCAAGAAGAATTCATCATTAAATCACATCTTGTAATTATAAACAACAAGAACCACATTAAAAGCTAATTTAAAGATAACTTCATTATGAATTCAAAAAATCAACTTGGCAATGGAATAGTATTTATGTAACTGAGTTATACTTGGTCCCCCATACTTATATATTACTCATTAGTTTTGTTAGGATTCCAAATATTACTCCTAAATTCATCTA
The DNA here is from genome assembly GCA_036172215.1 of Camellia granthamiana. NCBI lineage: Eukaryota > Viridiplantae > Streptophyta > Magnoliopsida > Ericales > Theaceae > Camellia > Camellia granthamiana. The sequence continues at coordinate 2,176,768 of CM069909.1, forward strand.
CAATGACCTATAGCATGAACTATGTCATGGTTGTTTACACAAATCAACAATTGACATTTAACCTTCCACATCATTTTCAGTAAATTTAGGAGTGAGATTTTAGAGTACTAACTTTTTCTTTTACTCGTATTTCATGATTAAATGCACATTGTAGAGACCCCAACTTTCGTAATTATCTTTGAATCTCAAATGTTAGAAGTTATGTCAATAAAACCCTTAAAATTATCATTTTCTCGCAAATTTAACCCTAGAACTCCAACGCATCGTGGGTGTATTTGATTAACCCCAATCACTCCTGATAACTTAGAAAGATCCCCAAATTATAAATGAATCGCCTAAAAATCTTAATCCTTGATAACACCATTTTTGCTCAATTTCTCGCCTTTCTTTGCGATTTAATTCGACCGGAACCGAATTAATTATTTTAACTATTTTATTATAATTATATATTAATAATAAGTGATGATTTATCAAAATTTCAGATTTGGTCCTTGCCCTTTTATTTTTTTTTTGCATTTGGGCCCTTTCTTGATTTTTTATTGAGTTTTATACTACTTAACTATTATATTATATATACAATATCTTATATATATATATATCTCATAAATATATGTAAAACAATCTGATTTTGGTACCTTAGGAGAGGGGTAGCCGGCTGCCTTGTACTTGAGAGGCTAATTGGCAATTTTCAATTAAATAAAATAATAATAAAAAAAACAAATAAAAAAGGAAAGAAGTCATTGTTCAAATCCTTAATTTAGGGGATGTGTTCCCTTGTCCCCTATTATCCTAACTAAGCTAACTAGATCCTTAATAAAACAAGCTTAAGAGCCTTAATCCACTCCTATTCCATTTCATTCCAACCAAATTGTCAAAAATTCAATTCAAACCCAACTAAGGGCCAATCCTCAATAAATTGGCAATACACTCTCCCTCATATACACACATTACAGCCCGCAGTAGTAGGAAGAGGGAGAGAGAAAAAGACTTGGAAAAAAAAAAAAAAAAAAAAAAAAAAAAAAAGGAGGAGGATGAAAGAAAGATTTTGCAAATTCAAGTAAGACATACACTCCTCTTCTCTTCTCCAATCTTCCCACCCCATCTCATCCTTTCTCCTAGTATGTCTCTTGTGTGTATGTAATGTTGATATGCATGGCCATAGGGTGTATGTGTTAAGTGTTAGCATGAAAAAGTAATTTTATCTAGCATTTTCTTCTCAATTCATGCACTGCTGTAACTTTCTCATTTTTGAAAAAAAATATCAAACTTATTTATTTTCCAAATCTGATTATAGGGGATAATATTTGAGATGTGTAGAGCATGTGAAAATTTTGGTAGCCCCTAATTATGTGATTTTATAGCCTAAACATTTTTTTTTTTTTTTTAAATATGGTCCTATGTTCCAGAAAAACAGTCCACTTCTTGAGTTCTAAAAAAAATCCAAAAAAAATCACCCCATGTTGGTTCTTATGTAGAATGTTAGCATTTTGTGACCTCTTTCCACAAATAAATTATTTGAGCAAAAGTTAATGAGTAGTTTGAGAGAAAATCTATATTTACTAAAAGGTGGCAAATCTTGACAAATGTTGGAAAATGGCTTGTAGCTTAATTCCTGGTTGTGGTATGCTAGTTCTACAAATTGGAGATGAAACTTGTTGTTTTACACTTTTGTTGAATTTCAGCTCCTGATTTGACCTAGAAGTATGTTTGCCATATTTTTATTTCCGTTTCAACTATTTTAAAAATTCTAGAAGTAAATCCTTAAACGCTTGTTACCCGCAAATGTTTTATTAGCATGCTAAATGTTAATTTCTTGCCTTATCATGTTTTGTATACTTTAGTTTGGGTTATATTTCCTCTCATATGTATGACTCATGTACAATTATGCTTGAATGTGACTAACTCGCCTTTTAAAACACCTAATTAACGGGAAATGTTAAGGGATTGGAAATGAGAACGTCACCAGTAATGTTTTGGAATGACTTATTAAGTGTATATTAATGAAATAGATTGTGATGGACTTGTTACCAATTGAGTTTAATCTTGCGCAAGTGGTTGCCACATTAACCCTAGGGTAAAATGGACAAATTCGGACTCTATACAGCAATTTGATTTACTGAGATAAGGTTGGATCCAGATGGGACATTTAAGAGGATAAAATTATTTTTTTTTCTTTGGAGGGATAAGGTTGGATTCAGGATGATAAAATCTTTTTCTTTTGGTTGCCTCTTTTGATGTCCATCAATGGCGTCGCGTGTATATAACCGTTTTAGACATCCGTGGTAAGATCTACAAAGCAACAAAAGGAGGAGTTCTAAATAGTCTAGCGTCCAGTTCTAGTAGTTAGGAGGATAGGTCTCTTTGGAGGACGCTAGTGGTCTTACTAACTTTTTAATGTGTTAATTCTATTGTTTCATTACTGTTATTTGCTTAAAGTGCTTATTGTTGTATTATTTTATGCGTGTGTTAAATTGTTAAGAGTTTTAGGTGTGCGTGTATTTACTGGGCATTCCAAGGTCATAGTGTTTTATGGCAAGTAAAGACAAATTCTATGCTGAGGACGGGTTCGTTGAAAACTTTGAGGAAACTTGGTTGCCTTAGGAATTAGGTTATCTACGTCCGTTTTGGACACTTTTTTTTGTAATCAGAACTTAAGTTTTGTAATTATTGACCTAAAAACTTATGTCCGTAACTAATATTTTTTTTAGTCGTTAATATTTTATTTGGTACTTAATTATCTGTAATAAATCGTGTGTCCACTAGTTAAGCTCTACTATTTTATTATATTGTGTTACCTTGATGCACCCGAAATTTGGGGCGTCACACACATAGCCCCTCAAAGGTTTTTTCTTTTAAAAAGTAGTTAATATTTGTATTTCCCATTGTGGTTATGTTATGAACATTAAAATGTTACAAACTATTGTGTTGACAAAAGTCGTGAACAATTATAGTTTTGTTATGAATCATTGTGATATAGTTTTAAAAGAGCATATAGGTATGGACCTTTTGCATGGTATGATTTATAATCTATTATCATTCATGTAGTATGTGAATTATGTGATATTACTTATGCTTTGTACTTTTCTACTTGTGCATCATTGAAGTTCAAGTCCGTATAACACATTTAGAGTGTTCTCATTATTTATTAACTTATTTTGATAGTGATTTATTTATTTTATTTATTATTTATATCATTTAAATATATCAACGCTTGGATTTGTTGAAGCCTTATTTTTCCCTCCCTTCAATCATCAACTCCAAGCTCCGCCCCTAGAATCGTAGCTTCATACTAATTAAAAAATAGATCAATGCTTCAAGAAACACAATCCAACATCAGGAAAAGAAAATGAAACATAAGATATTTTAGTTTCACTGCACAAGTAAATGCAAATTCTTGTAACAAACACCTACACGGATGAATTTGAGATATTAGCGAACCATCTCAGCGATGAATTGTAGAGCTTATTTCCCCTGAGGTATCTGACCATAAAAATAAAAAGATAAATAAGTTCATAATCAAAACTAAGCATACGTATTACATATAGAACACTTAGACATCCCACGGAAATGAAGAAATCTTTTATTTTTCACAGCATTTTAATCAACTTTTACAGCATCAATGGAATACAAAAGGTCACAATACAAAACATAATTTGACAAATATGTTGCTTGGTGCTCGCAATAAAGTCAAAACAGATATCCAAATAATTTGTGCCCTCTTTTTGTTACAACTCATTGTGAGAATATTAGTATATATTATTGTGTGAATATTATAGATTGTGTTATATTGTGTGAATATTTTATTCTTAGATTGCTTTATATATCAAATGTACACATTGTATTGTTTGACGACTTGAATATACCAAAATCATTCAGAAATCATACATGGTATCACAGCCGTGTCTGAAGCCCTAGTTCTCACCTCTTATTATTCGAAGTTCCCTCTAGTTCGAAGTTCTTCCTTCGATTTGAAGGTTCCCTCTGGTTCGAAGTTTTCTCCCTCTAGTTTGAAATCATCTCTGGTTTTCATCTCAGGATTCGATCGAGTTCGAGTCGTCAGTTCACCCTGTACCTCGTCAGGTTCTTTACAACTCTTCTGATTTTCAAAACGTGTTTGATTCGAGTCTTGTGGGTGACCATCAGAATCAAGTTTTCTAGGCCGAAATCGTGACGTTGTTTGTCTCGCGACTTGGTATCGACTCCAGTGTCCATCGGCACATCTGCCCTTGCATCGCGATCCATTTGCGACCCTCGTGGTTTGGGTTTATCTTGTTCAAGTTCGTCTGGTTCGTGGTTGACTCTCTCTTTGGACCTCGCGACTTTGTCTCTCTCTGGCTCTGGTTCACCTCGCGACATTGCTTTCTCTCGCTGGTGCTGGTTCAGCCCGCGACTCTCCCTGGATCTTGATTTGATCGCGTGACCCATCTGAGGTATCATCTTTCTTAATCGATCCATCTCCTCTCTGATTCGCTACTTCTGCTTTGGAATTGCGCAACTCACTTTCTGGTTCTATTGGTCATATTTGACGCATCTAGTATTGATATTGGTTTATTAAGTTTTTCCCGATCAGACCTTTGTTTATTACGCTTCAATCCCTAGTTTGGCTACTTAGGGTTTATTACACTTGATCCCCTCAACTTGTTGGTTATTACAATGTCTCTTACTTTTAATGAGTATGCCTTCTGCCATCAGAAAGGCCATTGGAAGTATCACTTCCCAAAAAGGGACGTTCATTTGCTCTACAGTTTCAGCCATACTTCCGAGCTCCTACTTAGAATACTTTTCAGACTCCAGTTATTTATAGTACATTTGTTCCGTCTCCTAATCCTAACTTGGCTTCTTTGAATACTCAGATTGGTCAGCTTCAGTATATATTATCTACTTCCTAACCAACTCAATATGCCTCTATTATTTCCTTTCTTCATTCAGGTTTGTTTGGATCTTCTTCAAGTATTTTCTCGTCTATCTGGCTTTTTGACTCAGGTGTCTCTCATCATATGATTGCTCATCTCTCCTTAATTCAAAATTGTACTCACACTCCCTTTCCTGTTACTGGTGATGCTGCTAATAGGTCTAGTATGTCTATTATATCTGTTGGGTTTGTCTTACCATCTGATATGTCTGCTATCACTATTTCATGTCCTTTATGTTCCTCAATTATGTGTCAATTTATTATCTATCAATCAGCTTGATGCCTCCGATTTGGTGTTATATTTTCTTTTTCTATCTGTTCTGTATAGGATCGGATGCCCAAGCAGCAAATTCAGGAATGCCTATGACTACCTCTTCGACTGTTTTTTTCTCTTTTCAGTTAGATTCTCTGTCAAGTCTTTTTTATTTGTGGCATTCTAGATTGGGGCATTTGTCTGTTGATCGCTTACGATCTTTAACTCAGTCAGGTTTATTGGGTAAAGTTTCTCCTAGTCAATTTATCGAGTATTGATAGTGTAAACTAGCCAAAATGACAGCCCTATCCTTTCATAAAAGTACTTCTATTTTTGATACATCGTCTTCTTTCATTCATACTGATATATGGGGCCTTTTTTCTATTCTCACCAAAGGGGGTTCTGCATACTATATGTTATTTATTAATGACTATCGTACTTTTTAGTCTACGATCACTACACAGTTTAGGTTGACTATCAAATTATTACACTTTGACTTGGGTGGGGAATATTTTAAAACTGAATTCTAAGAGTATTTGGCCAATTTGGGTACCATTTATCAAATTTTTTGTACTAATACACCCGCTTAAAATGGTCAAGCTGACCGTAAACACCGTCATCTCCTTGAGGCAGCTCGATCTCTTCTTCTCTTTACCTCTGTTCGGGCTCCGTTTTGGGGTAAAGCAGCACTTACCACTACTTTTCTTCTCAACCGTATGCCTACTTCCCTTATCTCTGGTCGTCCTCCATGTAAGGCTCTGTTTTCTCAACTTTCAAATTACTCTCTCCTTTGTGTTTTTGTTGTTTGTTTTGTCATTATTTCCCGTAAAGATAGAACCAAACTTAGTGCCTAGTTTATCCTATGCATCCTTTTGGGTTAAAGTCTTATTTAGAAAGGCTATCGTTGTTATGACCTTATTTCCCGTGCCTTTGTATCTTCCAGCATGTTGTCTTTCTCGAACGTCTGTCATACTTTCAGCTTCCTCCTATCACTGCCCAGGTTTCCAAAGAGGATTTGGATCACATTAATCCATTTCCTTCCGAGGTCTCTTTTGATGAGTACATCTTTACAGTTCTGCATGAGCTTGTTCCTTCTTCTCCTCCTACTCCTTTCCTGCTGAGTCCCTCTCCACTATCCCTCCCAAGTCTGCTCCCTCTTCTCCTCCTCCTCCCCCTCTACTCTTCATCCTCCTCCATTGTTAGTCTATTCTTGTCGTAAGGCTCTCCCTCTACCAGTTATCTCTACCCAAGCTGCTAATCCTCCTACTTCTAATGACTCTGATTTGACTAATTGTAAGTATCCCATTTGCAATCGTAAACAAGTAGTCAAACTTGGTTTTGGTAAAAAATATTTTTCTCCTTCATACTACACCTTTTTGTTTGCTAGTCACTCTTTTTCAGAACCCCAATCTTACAAGGATCCTAATTAGGTTCGAGCTATGGAGGATGAGTTGTCTGCATTATAGAAGACTACTACTTGGAAACTGGTTCATTTGCTTACTGGCAAGAATCTGGTGGGTTACAAATGGGTCTATAAAGTCAAGACTCATTCTGATAGTTCTCTTGAGCACTACAAAGCTCGCATGGTTGCCAAAAGGTTTCTCACAGGAATATGATATTGATTATGAGGAGACCTTTGCCCCTATTGCCCAGATGACTATTGTTCGTACTTTAATTCATGTCACTGATGTTCATTATTGGCCTCCTTATCAAATGGATATTAAGAACGCTTTTCTTAATGGTCATCTCATTGAGGACGTTTACATGCGTCTTCTCCCTATCCTTCACCATTCCTCTGGATAGGTTTGTCATCTTCGGCATACTCTGTATGGTTTAAAGCAATATCCTTGTGCTTGGTATGATCACCTTCAAACGGCCGTTACTCAGCTTGGGTTGCATCCTTGTGCCTATTTTGTTTCTTTTCCACACCTCTGCTGGTTTTGTTGCCCTGTTACTTTATGTGGATGATATATGATCATCATTGGCTTTGATTCTTTTGTTATCTCTCAGATCAAGCAACATCTCTTCCCCATCCTTGAAATGAAGGATTTAGGCCCATTGTGATATTTTCTTGGTAATGAGGTAGCTTTTTCTTCCAAAGACTATTTTTTGTCTCAGGCCAAGTATGCAAATGAGGCTATTCATCGTGCCGATCTTACTGACACTAAGCTTTTTGATACCCCAACTGAGCTTAATGTGAAACTTAACACTATGGATGGTGTCCATCTAGATGATCCTACTTTATATTGAGAGCTTATGGATTGCTTAGTCTATCTAATGGTTACTTGCCTTGACCTTGCTTATATTGTTCATATAGTTAGTCAGTTTGTTTCTAATCTATACATTGGGTTGCTTTGATTCGGATTCTTCGCTATCTTTGAGATACTATTTTTTAGGGCTTGTGTTGTCTTCTACTTCTTCCTTAGACTTGATAGCCTACGTTGATTCTAATTGGGCTAATGATGTCACTGATCGCAAATCCACTTCTGGCTTCTGTATGTTTCTTGGTGATTTCTTGATTTCTTTGAAAAGCAAGAAACAAATCATTGTTGCTCGTTCCACTGCCAAAGTTGAGTACCATGCTATGGCCCACGCCACTACTGAGATTGTTTGGCTTCCATGTCTCTTGTCTTATTTGGGTATCCCTCAGTCTTCTCTAACCTCTCTATTGTGACAACCATAATGCTATTCAAATTGCCCATAACAATGTCTTCTATTAGTGGATGAAACACATTGAGATTGATTATTACTTTATCCGTTAGCATATACAGTCTGGCTACTTTATCCGTTAGCATATACAGTCTGGCTTTATCTCTCTTCCTTTCGTCTGTTCGGCTCTGCAACTTGCTGACTTCTTTACCAAGACTCACACCACTTCTCGGTTTCAGTTTCTTCTTGGCGAACTGTCAATGTTTTCTGCTAAAATACCTTCAGTTTGAGTGAGGGTGTGAGAATATTAGTATATATTGTTGTGTGAATATTTTAGATTGTGTTAGATTGTGTGAATATTTTGTTCTTAGATTTATTCTTGTTTCCTATTTAGAATTAGGCCTAGAATTGCTTTATATATATCAGATGTATTTAATGTTTGACAATTTGAATATACAAAAATCATTCAAAAATCGTACACTCATATCATAATGAAATATATTAAGATATAAGAAAAGAGCATAAAAAAGTCAAAACTAATATAAAATATTATTACTTAATATTTTTCTTTTTAGATGGGGGAATCCCATGAGGCCAAATTACAAAATGTCATAAGCCTCCAACAAAACCAGAGAACTGATAGAAGAAAGAACATTTTCTAGCCAAATGTTGAAGTAAAGTTATTGAGAAGCTGGCCAAACAAAGAGCAAGTTGATTTCTCTCATGAAGAACTTGATGATAGGGACGTGGAGACTATGGAATACCCACTTGACCAGGTCGTAGGCCTCTCTTGTAGCCAAATGCAAAAAAGTTTGCTTTTATCTATTGGAGTGGTGCTATTGCTAAAGAGGGGTTTGCTCAAGTAGATAGATTGTTTCTAGAAATCTTGTAAGAAGTAGTTTCCTTTTTAGTTTTAGCAATTGGACTCCAAATCCTAGTAGCACTATGTTGTTCGCGGTTAGTACTGTACATCGAAGTTTTTTAAAGGCGAATGCATAACTCGAGACATTCTACTCCTCATGTAGAAAGGAATAAAGCATAAAGTGTTAAGGCTTAAGCATTTCAACTTTCAAATTGTAATGCTTAGTAAATAATTTAAATATTTTAAACTAATAAATAAATAAATATAAATCAAATATAAATGTTTAAATACTATTCTCCTTAAGGCATTGAACATTTTACTACTACAAAGAAGGAAGCTTTTAGCTTCATTGAAAGTGAAATTGACATCCTTAGCTTAAGTGATTCAGCTTCTCACTTAAACATTTAACTTCTTTTTTCTTTTCTTTTTTTGATTGATCGTTTACACTTATAGAATATAGTTGCAAAAGAGGTTCTTATTTTTATTTTTTGCTTTTTTATGTTTAAACTATCTACTAAACTAAGTCTAACAAAAGCCTAGGGCAACTTATTTATATGGGTACTGCTCATATGCTTATGCGCAAAAGGCTTACAAGGTTTACCCAAGGCTCAAGACCCAAATTGTGATGCAAAAGCCATTGGAGAGAATAGTATAAAAATCAAACCTTAAGGTGAGACGACCCTCAGTAAAGCCTTTTAAAACTTTGTTGTACATACTCCTTTGTAACTCTGTTGTATGAGATTTTGGTGAGATCAATAAAGACAGTTTGCGAGATTGGGGAAGAGAGACTCTTATAATTCCTCTATTGAAGACCGCAGTGAAATGGTAGCCTCTCTTTGGACATAGCCCTTCATTTCGGGGTGAACCACATAAATCCTTGTATCTTGCCTACATTTGATTGTTTTATCTATTTACATTCTAGTTTGGTTGGTTGTGTGTGTGTGACTGCTTAGGTTGTAGAGGTTTTGTGATTATCCACAACAAACAATTATCAGGGTATTAGTTCCTAGAGCAAGAAAGTAAGATTAACATTAAAAAAAAAAAAAAAATCTAAGGGTTCAAACTCCAGGTTATGAAGATGGATATAGAGATCTATCTTTACTACAAGGATCTTTATATTCCTCTTGGATGAATATTGAAGAAGCGTACAAATATATAGGATGATGAGTGGGGTCGTAAAGCCTTAGGAACAAAAAGGTTGACCCTTACTACATCTGTTCTGTTCTATATCAAGAAGGAAAAGAAAATGGAAAATTTGTTGGTTAAGATCAAGCTGGAGAATTTCTCAACTTGCTTGTGTTTCGCTTCTTATAGTTGCATTTATTGTGCTTCCTTCCTTTGTTATGTGTTGCTAATGCCAAACTAGAGGTTTTACCATGGAATTGATCATCACCACATACAAGAAATTCCAACTCTCATGAATACTTGATAGTAGTGCGCAGGCCTTGACTACATCTATTGAGATCTAAACTAATTTTAATTGACTAATGTGAGTTGAAATTGTTGATATATTGAATTGTAACTCCTTCCAATATCTTGAAGTTGGACAACTTCTTAATAAGATGGACTTTATTCATGGCCAAGGGATTTTCATACATCTGTGAGAGAGTGACCATCAAAGACAAGTGAAGGAATTGTGGCAAAGGCAACCGCACTAGGGGAGATTGCAAAGCACCAAAGAAACATAACAGGAAACAAGGTGACAAGGACATTGTTAAGATTTTAGAAGAAGATAGTCTGATATAATGGTATTGGCTTTGGAGGTACTCCAAAATTATGTATAAGGAAATTTTGGTAAGATATACCTTAGAAACAGTGACACCTGTACCATAATTGACAAGCATGAGATTCATATTAATCGACCAAATGGAACATGCATGAAAATCAAGGATGTTAGACATATGCCATTTTTTAAGAAGCAATTGATTTCAGTTGGGCCCAACTTATAGATTTTGGTATTGTGATGACATTTCCTTGTGATTCTTTGAGGATGATAAAAGGAGCTATGAGAAGTGGATGAAGGTTCTAATGTTAAAGGTGGAACTGCCAAACTCGTAGTTGTTGGACTGGAGATTCTGTGAATATTGTATTTTGGAAAATCATAAAAGGGTCTTTCATCAAGGTCATGAGAATGCATAAATGACAATGATTAGAGCTGGTGCATAATGACTTATGAGGACCATCTCAAGTAATTTTTTGGCGGTTCTAGATATTTTGTTACTTTTATTGATGATTGTGACAACTAGGACCTTAACCTGACCTCTAGATTTGAGTGAATTTTCGTAGTTAAGCCTTTCATTTTATTCTTGAATTGTTGACTTGAATAGGTGTTAGGTGTTGACTTTACGACATTTGAGTTCTTTGTGCAATTTTAGTATTTTATACTGTTTATTTTCTTATTTTGGTTGTGTATGCCTGTTGATCGAGTTTTGGGATACCCTGGGGGCATGGTTTGAACATTGAGTGGTCAAAAGCTAGAATTGGCAATGCGGAGAATCCAATAAATAGTCTCAAGTAAGTCTCCATGTAGAAAGGCTTTCTTGACATCCAGTTGATCCAAGAATGAGAGGCAACAAAGTAAATAACAAGCTGAATAGAAGTAAGCGAGGCGACCGGTGGAAAAGTAGCCCTAAAATTCTTGCTAGGAATATGAGAGCAAAGCCCTTGGTAACCAGCCTCGCTTTGTAGCGGTCCACAGTGCCATCTGCCAGATACTTAATAGTGAACACCCATTTGTAGCCAATAGTCTGTTCGCCAGAGGGAAGAGAAGCCGCCATGTCTAATTGTGTTCCAAAGCTACCATCTTTGTTCGCATAGCAGTGACCCACTTGGGATTCTGGAGAGCTTCTGACATAGAACAAAGAATAGTTTCCAACTCAAGCTTGCCAAGAAAAGACTGACAAGTAAGGGTAACACTGTCATAAGAAAGATACTGGGAAATAGGATCGTTAGTACTACTAAAATAAGCAAGACGATCAAGGGGATGTCTTTTACAAGGAGGGTTGCGATGAAGAACAGTAACCAAAGGAGAAGAATTACCTGACCTATGAATCGGAGAGGATGGTGGCAGAGGACGAGAGCGACGAGAATATACCTACAATGGAGGAGGAGAACGAGAAGGAACCTTAGTAGGGCCAACCTCAACCTCATAAAGATGGGAATAGGTAGAATAGTAGAATCTATAAATGGGATAGGAGTGGGTAAGGAATCCTTCACCGAAGGATGAGTAGCAAAAAAAAGCACTTCGTCATGAAACGTAACATCACAAGAATGATAGTACCTATAAGTGCTAGGGTCATAACACCGATACCCTTTCAACATGGTGGAATACCCTAGCAAGATGCACCTAATGGCCTTTTCATCTAACTTAGTGTGAGAGGGACTTTTATTCTGGACAAAACAAGTACATCCAAAAACCCGAGGTAATAGAGGAAAAAGAGTCTGGGTAGGAGATAAGACCTAAAGCGGGGCATGGCCTTGCAAGATACGACTAGGAGTCCTGTTAATGAGATAAACAACGGTGAGGGCATCATTATGCTAGTAAGACATAGGAACATTCATACCCCGAACAAGACAATGAACCATAGACATTATGTGACAGTTTTTTCGTTCAACGACAGGTGAGGGTCCTTAGACATCAGAATGAATAAGGTCAAATACACAAGAAGCACAGTACATATGAGCAATATAAGTAGTACGAGTATGTTTAGCTAAGTCACATATATCATATTGAAACTTTTGAGTCTTACAAGCTTTATTAAAATATGGGAAAAGCAAACATAAATACTAAAAATTCGCATGACCCAAACAGACATGCCACGATGCTAAAGTTTGAAAAGAAAAAACATAGGATGATGAATTCTCAAGTAACATAGAAGCTGAAAAACTAGAAAGAGATGGTAGTGGCGAATCCAGTGGGTCTCTAAAGTAATCTAAACCATCTCACTCATATCCCTTACCTAAAATCCTTTTCAAACTCAAGTCTTGTAATAAACAAGAAGTGGGTAAGAAAATAACAGCACAATGAAAGGCCTTGGCAAGTTGACTTACAAACAAGAGATTATATACGAAATTAGGAACATGTAAAACAGAAGAAAGAGTAATATCAGGAGATAAAGTAACACCACCCCAATGGAGAACAGAAGTAGTAGAGCCATCAGCTAGACACACAGTTTGGGTTGTAGCAAGAATGTGAGAAGAAAGTTATGAAAGCTCACTCGTCATGTGATCATTAGCACCAAAATCCAGAACCCAAGTAAGACGTGCAGAGCAAACATGGAAAGCAGTAGGAGTACTTGTAGCCAATGTGATAGCCCAGGATGAAGGCCCGGAGGAAGGAGAAATCAGAGAACCAAGTTGTGCATGAATCTAACCAATTTGAGTCTGAAGGAGGTGCAAATCGGAAACTTGGGACAATCTCCACAATAGCAACAATGCGAGATGAGCCAAATGGGTGAGCATAGGAAAATCACTCTCTTAACTCAGGATGGAGTTTGAAGCGGTGAGCTTTAACATGGCCCGATTCTCCATAATGATGACAAGTGACCCTTTAGTAGAAGAATGAGCCCGAGAGCTAGCGGTAAGAGACATCTAATCAGAGGTAGCAGGTAGTTCAGAAATAGCAGAAGAGGCAGGTTGGACTAAACGGCTTCAATGCTCCTCACTATGAATAGTAGCAAAAGCCTCATAAAGAGAAGACATAGGTAATGTGTTTAAAATCTGAATCCGAAGAGACTTATACTCAGAAGTTAAACCCATCAGAAATTGGTAGGTGTGTTGGCAAGCAAGCCGCTTGGTAACAATAGAGGCAGCCTCTATAGAAAAATCACTCAAATGCTCATATTGAGCCAACTTCTCCCAACGAGCCTGTAGATACCCAAAAAAACCAGCCACTGAAAGACCCAAAGTTGACTGAGATGCATGAGAGATATCCTGATAAAGCTCAAAATGCGAACATCATTATGAGCATGAGCATATGTCTAAGTTAAGGCATGCCATAAGTTTTGGACAGTATCACAATATGGGAACATATGATAGATAGAAGTCTTCATGGAATTGAACATCCATCCCAAAGTGGTGCAATTGTCAATATCCGATTGACTACACTTGGGATTCGTTGCTGGTGGCTAAGTTTATGTAGAAAACAACCAATGTGACTTTCTCGTTGCCCCTAAATGGACTTTAAGGGAACGGCTCCTAGCCGCAACATTCTTTCCATTCAACAAACAGTAGTAATACGATGAATAAATGCTTGTTGGGACAAGGAATAATCTACAGTAATCGGCTTACTAGGGCTCTCAGGTACAATATCAGAAGTAACCTCAAACATGATGATAACTAAAGGAATTTGCAACATGTATAGTTAACAATATAGAATAATACACAAAACAACAAAAATACCTCTAACCCGGAAGCCGGAATCACCAATAAAGAAGCCAGAGAAAACAACATACACCAAGACGTGCTACCAAACAACCTGGTAGCAAAATGAGCAAAGAAAACACAGACAAGTGCTTACCACATCAGCACACGAGCTTCAACCAATTAGAGACGAAGATCACAACCAGCAGGTAACAAAAAACAAGAATCTAAGCTACTGTGAGAGGACTGTCAATACCAAAACAAGGGCTAAAACCTACCACAGAGGGTTGTGTCACAGCTGAGAATAACTGACTGAACCTGTCGACCACCAAGGTGCGGTGATGGACCTGTCCATAACTAGAAAGACCAACGTAGGGGCTGGGTCTCACACTAGAGGTGCCAACACAGCTCGAGGGCTTACCGAAGCCACAAAAAAAAAAAAAAAAAGAGAAGAGAAGCGAAGAGAAGGGAAGGGGCTGCCAACTAAGGGGAAGGGTTGCCGGCTGAAAAGGAAGGGCTGCCGGCAGTAATGGTGGTGGTGGAATGAAGAGGGAACTAGGGTTTGGCTTTGATACCAAATAGGAAGAAAAGATTTGGTGTAATTGACATACCTTTGAGACAAGGTTAGTCATGCATATATATTGATGATATATGCAGAGAAAGGAAACGAAATCAAAATCATGGCCTAAACAATGGCCATAAAAATAAGTCCTAATTGATTCTAAATAATTCTAATTCCAGGAATACACTATAACCTTAGTATATCTCAATACGAAATGTGATTGTCTCAACCTAAGCAGACCACAAAGAAACACATTATTTCCATGAAATGCCAAACTAAAACCTTTAAGAGCATCTCCAACGGTAATAGGCATTTTACCTATCTAAACATTACTATAAAGTATACATTTTATTTTGCCTATCAACTGTTTCATGTTTCTGCTCCAACCATGCTCTTTATTTTAGCTATTCATCAAAATACTATTAATTTTATAAAATGCCACATCAGCAACAAAGATGGAGGAAAATAATCCTAATGATTAAATACATTTTGCCTAGCCTTGAAGGCTAGCTACATGTAACTAGTGAATGTGAGTTGAGCTAAAATGCCTAATTACATGTCTAGTGCATTGGAGTTGAAAAAAGTGAGTCATACTAGGCATTTTACTTAACAAGTATTATATGCCTAGTGCATTGGAGATGCTCTAATATGAGAGAGAGAGAGAGAGAGAGAGAGAGAGAGAGAGCATTTGGAAAGTAAGTTCCCTTACATATATTTTGGATTGCTTGCAAAAGTTGGAAGTTCACCAACCAGATTGTTGAAACTCAAGTCCCTGCAATAGAAAATAAGCGGCAAGTTACAAAGTGAACAAATTCTACAATTCAAAATATCTTAAATAAATATCTAATCTGGTGTAGATATTATTGGAGGAATACTTTCATGCAAATAGATCCCATAAAACAAATTTTTGTTAGTAATATTACAAGATGGTATTAGACATCTTAATATTTACTGTCGGACCCATTTCATAAAAGTCTAAACTTTTAGACAATAGGTGATCTACCATGGTATTGATTTAAGCAAGTCCTTTATATGACCTGACTAGGTTCAAGTATCATAATGTCATTAATTCCCCTGTTATGTGCTATTGTGGAATTTGTTTTGTTTATGTTAATTTCTATACCCTATTCAAGTTAATTTGTTTAGTTTCGTTGCCTCTCACATGAGAGGTGTTATTTATTTATTTATAGTTTTGTGAGCACATTGGGGTGTTAGATAGGTTGGGGCACATTGTTGACCCCATTTCATACATATATCTCTTGGCAGGGCTGACCCTGAGTTATTAGGGGCTAAGGCGAATTTTTTAAATTCGACCCTTCATATATTATTATAAAAAAATAAAAAAATAAAAAATAAAATAAAAAAAATTGTTTGGATAAAGCAAAAATGATAAAAATTTATTTCTATTACATTACAATTTAACAAAATTTAGATAACAAATATATATATAATAGTTGAACTTCAATTAGTTGAATCGAATCTTTATTTTTTAGCTTACTAATGCTATAAGAACTGAAATTGATTGGGGCTAAGGATGAGAATTTTCGACACAACTCAAACAATATATAAAATTAGCAAGTTAGGGTTGACTATTTTTCAACATGAATGACACGACTCAATAACATGAATTATTAGTTATATATTTTAATGTTCACTAAGGGATGCTATAACATTTTTTTAATATTTTATTTAACTCCATCTAACTGAATAAAAAAGTATGTAAAATAATAATTAAGGCCAATATCTTTTTCTCATTTTAAGATATGAATTTTTTGTTACTTATTTTAGAGTCAATCTAGTAAAAAATATATAGTAATAAGGCACAATTTTTTTTTTAATTAGAATTGAAATCAAACATTCTATGAATAATTTCATTTAGTATAAATAAATTTTATAAAATTCAACTTATGGGAAAAATTTTAATCTTTCCATACACTTACCAAGCTATTTTTAACTAAAAGTGAAAGTTTTCACATTAAATATCAATTGGACACGAATCAAAATAACACTATACGACAACATGAAAATAAATGGATTGAACTAATATTGAAGTAATTATGAAATAATATATGATACACACACCTAATTGGGGACCCTAAATTTTGTTCAAAATTGTAAATTTCAGATCTGTAGCTCTTGTATCCCAATTTAGGAATTCTTCTCTCTAAAAATTCAATTATCTTTTGATTTTGACTCCATTATTTGGTATAACACTCTAATCTTAACCTAATTTGTTCCTGATTGATTGGACGTCACATTCGTCAGTCATAGAAGTGTTGATCTCAGTTTCTGTGGTTTATGAGCTCCTTCAGATTACATCAGGAAGTCCAGACCTCCCAATAGGTGTACAAAAAATGTTTAAAATATCTATTTTCATTGAGTTTAATGACTAAAATACAAATTTTCTATTGATTTTACTGAACAAAAATATACAGATAGTTTAGATTGAAAACAAATCCAAATATTAAGATTTAAATTTATATAATTAAAAATTCAGAATTTATTTTGTTGTAAGGCTCAAACCTCGAGTTTTTTCTTTGTAATTTCCCCAAGTCTCAAACTGTGGCAAATAAAACAAACTTGACTAATTGCATCAAATTTAATGATTTACATTCAACATGAGTATCTTACAAATATTGCAGGGATTGACTTCGCCAAATAAATTCAGGGATTTGACCACCAAGTGAGCAATTCCGCAGTGTTCTGGAGCAATTATTTTGATTAGACTGCCAAAGTTCACATACAATGAAAGCAGCAGATATAATTTTATTGTGTTAATACATAATGAGAGGCTCACAGGTGTGTCAATGACTGATTATTGACAATGGGGAAATCTCCGGGACTTCCAGTTATGTCAGCAAGCTGCCTGAACAAAGAAATGGGAATGGGAATTTAAAACAGCAAGTTGTAATCAAAATAACTTGAGTGAGGAAACAAAATATATGGCCTCAGCCAGGGGTAAAAAATTACAAGATTCTAAGATTCTTCAATGATTGGAACACTCCATGACTAACAGGCCATTCAAAATTGTTCCCCATCAGGTACCTATGAAGATCAAAAGTCGAACGTGAAAAATAGGAATCAAACTTCCATGGTGCATACATGGCTAGCTTAATCAGACTAGCTCAACTGAATGCTTACAATTCCTCAATATCTTTCCATTGGGCTATGAAAGCAGGTATTTGTCCATTGAAGTTATTCCCGCGGATGTCACTACAAAAGATAAATGAATGAACTTATAAGAGATGGTGCTTACTAACAAAAGTGAAACAAGAAATGTAATATCACATCTACTTACAAATATGTCAGGCCTTTAAGTTGACCAAACGGTTGATGCAAATTTCCACTAAAATTATTATTCGGTAGCGACCTGAAATCAAAAGCGATAACACGATTGTTACAACAATACGAGTCATGAAATATACTTCTCTAGTAGCAGTTGAAATGTATTTCTTCATGTTCCTAATCTTCATTATTTTCACTAGTGAAAATTGTTGTTCCCAAGAGTTTCCATGTATACCATTTTTGGGGTACATTTAGAGCATCATCGAATTTTTAGGATTTTTGAATTTTGTAGGTGGGGTCCAAAGTTTTGATTGGGTGCTAATAGCCATTAGAGTTTAACCAAATAAGTTTGAAAATTAAATTTATGGCCTGAGTGCCCTTAAAATAAAAAAATAAAAAAATATAATAAACAAACAACTCAAATGAACAAATAGGGTTCAAAATATAGAGAAATATTTGTAAATAAATCTATCAGTTTTGTGACATGTATTTTTTAGATTTCAACAATTTAATAATTTTATTAATCTTTAATACAAGGAATTTTACAAGTAAATGATGTAATAGAATTTGAGAAGGTCTTCTACATTGAGGAAAGAATCAAATATAAAGCAAATCAATATTTATAAAAAATTTAACATTTAGAATTTAAACTGCAGCTCCATATAAATTAATGGATTTGAAGGATATGACCATAATTTAAGAACCAATAATTTAGAATTAAGATGGAAAAACCAAATTGGTCTGTTTACGCTGGTAACCAAATAGTCATCAAAGGGAGGCTTACAGATACATAAGATTTGTGAGATGTCCTAGCTCATCGGGAAGTTCCCCTGAGAGCCCATTATCAGATAAATCCCTACAAAAATAATAATAATAATATAAAATAAAATATTGAGAATAGAATAGTTCACTAACAATAAATAAATCATATACGAAACAGGATCAGTAGAATTTTACAGAGCCGTAAGGTTAGAAAGGCTCCCCAGTTGAGAAGGTATCTGTCCTGACAATAAATTACCATCTAGATACCTGTAATTTATTAACAACAACAACAACAGAAGACCATCATATTACTATCCACAACACTACCCATAAAAAAACAATAAACAGTTGAAATTCATTTTACTTATACACTCATATTAATCAATTTAATTTTCACCACACAAATACATTCGAGATAAATTATGGGTTAAAAAGAGTGCGGTTCATATCATTTATGGATTACTATTATTGTGTTAAGAGCAATACTAAAAATTTACCCAGAAACATCAATGTGTGTTCAGATTCGTTTTGTACATGAACCGCACAATACACACTTTCAATCTGCACTACACATTCCATTCTTGACCCAAATCCAGGACAGACTTACTGTTGTGTTAAACCTAATAAAACCTATGTCAGTTGTGCAGAGAGAGAGAGAGAGAGAGAGAGAGAGAGAGGGGGGACACGTACAACGTTTGTAGAGATGGAAGAGCACCCAAATCTGGCGGGATTCGACCATTAAAATTGTTGTCTGAGAGGCTCCTGCGGAGGGAAAAAAGATGCTTCTTATTGATGTTTGAAAAGAAAATTGGTATATGCCTAAACAAATGACAGAGAAAACAAAAATGATATACAAAATTCTGGGAGAAATTATATAAAAATAAAAAATAAAAAAATTAAGAGTTTAATTCTCATAATAAATTAAATTATAGATTTTTAATTTCTTCAATTTAAATCTTAAATTTTTACCGTTGCCTCAATCTCAATCATCAGTTTATTTATGTTAAACAAAACTACTAAAGAAGAGTACTTTAGTAATTATACTAACTATTTTACAATATATATGGGAAGGATCTATTTGCACCCAAAAATTAGGTTGGAAAAATTTTTATTTACACACCACTAATCCTCTCAGTACATACCATTAACAGATTAAATTTATGAGAGATTTGTTAAAAAATCATTTTTCAAGTATTTGTATCCCAATTAGTTCATAAGATATTCTTATATTCCAATAAGTCTTATTATTTAAATATTTAATCTATCAAATCCTAATTCTCATATTTAAAGTATTTTATGGACATTTCTACCCTTACAAATATTTTTTGAACGGTTAGCAATTTGGTGATGTAAATATTCATATTTTACAAAGTGAATATTCATATTGACGTATGAATGTTTACATTGACAATGTGAATACATTGACATATTAACATTCACATTGATGGTGTGAACATTCACATTGACGGTGTGAACATTCACATCACAGAACATTCACACGGTAAATATGAATATTATTAGAGGTATTTTAGTAATTATGTCACTCATAGGACTTATTGGAATATAAAAAAATAATATGGATTAAATGGAACATAAATAGGTAAAAAGGGATTTATAAAAAAAAAAAAGTGCCCCTAAATTTATATTTCAATAATATTCTCAAATGAAAATATCATTAAGGATTAAATGGGAGTGTATTCTACCCATTTAAAGATTTCATATATAAAAACACAAAATACACTCCACACACTATCATCACCTATAGATATATAAACATCTAAAATAAAACATCCAAAATAAATTAGTTTTGAAGATTTAAGGGTATAAAAACATTGAAATCAATTGGTTCAAGATTTAAGAACATTAAATTCAATTGGTTTTGAAGATTTGCACACCATAGATGACACTGAGATTATTGATTTCGAATAATGCAACAATGAAAATGTCAATTTACTACTTAAAGAAATTGCTTACTAAATTAAAGAAATTGTCTATTTGTGGCCACGGGCCTTACTTGTAGGCGGAATGCCATATGTGTATAAACGGTTACACCAATGTAAGCTTGAGGGCACTTTTAATTTTCATTGTATTTGTGGTAACCCAAAATATCCCAGCTTATTGGAGGTAACCCAAACAAGTCCTAACAATGGGCCCAACCCAAGGAAAGAAGCCCATCAAGTAAATGTTTAGGGCAAGTCACACCCACCTATATAAAAGGAGAGCATCCCATAGAAGAGAAGTATGCCTCATCTCTGCAATAGACACACACAAATACTTTACAAGTTCTTGATTTATTCTCTTTGATTCAAGGGTTCTAACTTTATCATCGGAGTATCCCCGGTTAACAACCCCGATAGAGTGGTGTTAACCATGTTTATCTTTGTAGATCTACGGGAAAAAGCTCATCCCTTTGTTGGATCTCTTTAACAATCCATGCGAGAGGATTTTCTCGGTCTCACAATAGGTGCTGTCAGTGGGAAAGACCAAACGAATTCAATGAAGAAGATAACAAAGACCACTGCTCGGATCATTGTTACACATTACTAATTGCAAGTGTATTATTATGGAATCTTTCCATCTTGGAAATAGCTTTGGATAACCTTACACACAAACACAAACACACACACAAAAACTTTTAGACAACATGGTACTAAGAGATCTACAATTGGGTCTTAATTTTCTCTTTCAAAGATTGTTCAGCACCATTTCCTCTCACGAAGGCATTTGTTGTGACTAAGGAACAATCAAAATAGCCAAGCATAGAAATATGTACCTTTCAACAACAATAGATATACAAAGAAGATGGACTAAGAGTGGTTTTCTCAACCGACATCACTTCAGCTGCTACCTCTTACTCAGTATGGGTTTGCTATCATAAAAGTGAGTCTACCTAACAACGAGCGACCATTGCTTCGGCTCAAATAGATGACAACTGCTTGGACCCGATCTTATGGGTTCAAATCAACAACCCATCGCCACAACCTTGTAGTTTAATGCTGGTCTCTTAGCCCTTATTTATCAATTCGGCAATTGGACCATGTCTATGACATTTGGTTTCTAGGTAATTACAATATCGTTACAATGCCGAGAAGATGACGACACTAAGAAAAAATTCAGCCGTACGTGGAGATAGAGCTATTGACACTTCCTCAAAGGGTTGCCGATTTGAAATGAGCAACAACAACGACCAACTCACCTCAACTTCAATTTGGTAATGCCATAGTCATCCTCGTGGCGATGTCGAGGAACATGCATCTCAAAGATCTACAACTGGATTTTGATCTTTTTGTTCTAGAAATGTTCTTGGCAAGCTAAAGACCAAGAAAAGTTGCCGACCGAGTTTAAGTACCCATTTTCTTTCTCTAGAAATTGGGTCTACGTTTTTCGTCATGAGAGCAACTTTTCAGCAATACAACAAGAATTTCTTGGCCAACTAACTCCACGACGTCACCCTTTCACTCCAACAATGTCGCTGCTGAACACTCGAAACATCGCCATGCAAAAATAATTATCAAAAATCAAGACATACCATGGCCAATGTCATCAACTTCACCTCAACAAACAAGAAATGCCCATGCCATGTGTGTTTGCATGGCATTGCTATTATCTTGGCCAACTCGGCAAATTGGAAATTCCTTGGACATCATCCACCAGCTTGAAAAC
Source organism: Camellia granthamiana (assembly GCA_036172215.1). NCBI lineage: Eukaryota > Viridiplantae > Streptophyta > Magnoliopsida > Ericales > Theaceae > Camellia > Camellia granthamiana. Next base: position 2,199,077 of record CM069909.1, read on the forward strand.
ACATCTTAAAAGCCTGCTCGACAACATGCATCATGCCCTCATCAATTATGCACCTCAACAGACTTAGACTTGCATGGTATCAGAGCATATATAAAGGAAATTTTCATAATTCATTTCCATTAGTGGTATTAGAGCTAGTACATGCCACTTTTCAAAAAATTTGAAAAAACAAAGCACAATATCAAATTTGTCAAGATTTTGAAGGTGTCAAAATCAAGATCCAAATATACCAGAGGGTTCGTGTCAACTAGAGGAGCCTAGACCTACCAACCAGAAAAGCCAAGAACTATCGAAGTTCACCGATAATTGCGAAACATATCAAATTTCCAAAAACTAAAATTTTTTAAATTGTCAAAATCCAGTTTTGAATATATCAATGTGAAGTACTCATTAAGATGAGTCTAACACAAAAAATTGTATCAAAATCGGAGCTAAAACGAAGCCATACAAGCTGATCAAAGTTTGCTCAGAAAGTCAACTATTTCACCAGAGATGACAACCAGAAAACCAATGAAAAAATCATCCAATGTTTCACGGGTGAATTGCAACCAGTTGATCTGAACTATTAGATCTATTTTGGCTAAATCTAAGCCATCTAGAGTCCAATTACTATGATCCAATAGTCGTTTCCAGCTATTTGGAGCGTTCCGAACACATCCGTATGGTTAGATTTTGCAAAGTGCATACCAAAAATTTGGAAGTCTATATAATGATTCTAGTTTAAACACCCATTTCTTACTTTTGAATCCGGGAATCCATAGCCTTAACTATTGTTCATTTCCTTTTCATGATGTTGCTAGTTGAGTTTGGTTGTTTTGGTGTTGTTGTTGCGTTTGGAACAGGTTGGGGGTTAATTTTCAAAGAGTTTTGTCCATATTTTTCTTCTTCACTCGAGCAGTCTTTTCTGTACTCGAGCGGTCTTTTACAGTCTGCAAAATTTATAAAAGTAGAGTATCTTTGCTCGAGCGGTATTTCTTGAACTCAAGTGATCTTTTACAGGTCTGAGTTTTTGAGAGGGGGTCATTGTGTGCTCGAGCGGTGTTTTTGGTCGCTTGAGCAGTGCCACGTTTTGTTTCTGATGCTCGAGTGGTGTTTTGGTCGCTCGAGAAGTTTGCACATCTATTAGTTCGGGAAAAAGGGTTTTTTGAATCACTTTTCACTTTCTATCCCGCTCTAAAACATTCCAAAACCCTAGTTCTTCACTCACTCTCTCTCTCTCTCTCTTTCTCTCTCTCTCTCTAGTTCTTGCATTCAAGTCCCAAATACTCACAATCTATTGATTTATTCACCCTAGTCCTTTGGAGAAAAAGGTAAAGCACGTCGAGAGCTTCAATCTAATTAGAGAGGATATCATTTTTGGCTCCGCCTAATGTCAACCCTAGCTCTTTCTTGTCTTCTAATCTTGAGGTAGGGATTTCTTCAACCTTTTGTATGATTTTTACCTTGGTTATTTCTCCATTGAAAGAATCTAGTGATTTGGGGATTTTGGGTTAAACCTAAGGTTTGATTTTGAAATGTTAAAAAGGGGTTTTCAAATGGGCCCTTGAGAAAGGTTGTGGGGATGTGTTTATGGTTAAAATATGTTGAAATGGTGGATTTCTTTACTTAAAATTGATTTTGAAAGTAAAATGGGTTTTGTTCTAAAATCATGGATATTTGGTTTTGTGAAAGAAAATGGAAAACAATGTTGGGTTTGAAAGAATAGAATGAATTTGTATATTGATGATGATGGTGTAGTTGGATATGTAATATCACTCTCATTTAAAAAATGACGAGATTATATCTTTTGTTGTAAATTATCTATTGAATAGAAATATCTGTTTTGAGCTATTGGGGGATGATAGCTTTGATTGTTGTAGAAATTTTATGAGGATTGGGTGAATTGAAACTAATTACTCATACATCTCACATTAAGCATTGATTCATACTTAAACATTGAAAATGTATTGTTTTGAGAAAAATGGGTGAATACCTTGGTGAATCTAGTTAGGGGTGTGGTTGTGGTTATTATGTTGGCTTGTGTGTCTGTGGTGAAAGTCTAGAAACTCGCGTGGTTAGGTGCCGATCCTTCCTATTAGTACCTGTAAAATGGCTTTGGTAGTATTTGTATAGCCTTCTCGCAGACATGTACCTAGAGATTCCTAGTGTTTTGTATCCACTGCCCTATTTTCTAATATAAAAGGTTATTTTCATGAATTGATATATAATCTGGCATTGCATTATTTTGAGATGGAAATGTAAAACGTTTGACAATTAGCATGCATATGCATCCACCTCATGACTTTGTTAAGATTTATATATTGTGTTAAAGTATCTCTACTGGGCTTTAGCTCACCCTGTGTTGAAAACAACTTTCAGGTGTTGATGATGTGCTTCCACCAAGGACATAGCTTGGGAGGACTTGGAGCCAAGAGCTTCCTTTTGTTTATTTGATGTAATTATTTTTGTACAAGCCCTGGGCTTTAATTGTATTGAGTTAAACTCATTTTATTGTACCTAAGTATCGACTTGGAAAGATGTAGCTATTAGGGCATATAATTGCTTGGGTTTTCTTTTATATTAATGTGTGTACACATGTCATATGCTATAGATTTAGGATCTTGGATTTATGAATGTATACACATATATGTCATCTTTTGTATGATTAAGGATTTAAATGGAATATAAAATATGATGTTATTGATCAGTTGTAAGGAATATTATGAGATGGGCTTTTGTTATTATTTTGGGGCATTACAACTTAGTATCAAAGCTTCCAGGTTTGAATACTTTGGGATCGCAGATTGTGGGTGATAGTCAACTGGTTAACTAAATCAACACACTTTGTACCTATGCGCACGAGTAACACGGTAGATTATCTTGCCGATCTTTATGTTAGAGACATAGTTCAACTTCATGGGGTCCCTGTGACTGTCATTTTGAATAAAGATCCACATTTCATGGCTCGGTTGTGGGAGAGCCTGCAAAATGCCTTGGGCACTACATTAACATTTGGCATTGCCTATCATCCTCATACTGACGGACAGTCTGAGCGAACTATTCAGATCTTAGATGATATGCTTCGGGGTTTTGTTCTTAATTTTAAGGGGTCGTGGGAGAGGCATTTATTTTTGGTGGAGTTTGCCTATAATAACAGCTTCCAAACGAGCATTGGTATGGCACCGTTTGAGGCCTTGTATAGCTGACCATGTAGATCTCTAGTCTGTTGGGCCGAGGTAGGTGACGCACCTGTGTTAGGTTCTGAATTAGTCCGGGAAACGATAGAGGTTGCGCTTATTCATAAGAGGTTGGTTTTGGCTCATAGTCGTTAGAAAAGCTATGCCAATCGTAGGAGGAGACCTTTATCTTTTGAGGTAAGAGATAATGTATTCTTGAAAATATCACTGAGATGAGGTTTAATGAGATTTGGGAAGAGTGAGAAGTTGTGTCCTAAATTTATTGGGCCTTTTGAGATTCTAGAGCGGATTGGGGAGGTAGCTATTCGTTTGGCCTTGTCGTTCCAACTTTTCGGAGTTCATGACGTGTTTCATATTTGTATGCTTCGGAAATACGAACCTTATCCTTCACACGTGTTGGATTAGACTGAGTTAGAGGTAGATAAGAATGTCTCGTACGAGGAGAGACTGGTACGGGTTTTAGTTACTCGGGACCAAGTCTTGTGAGGCAAGACTATTCCATTGGTTAAGGTGTTATGGTGACCCCATGGGGTTGAGGAGGTGACTTGGGAGCGTGAGGCAGAAGTTTATGAGAATTATCTAGATCTATTTGTTAATGTTTGGGACTTGTATTAAAAATCTTATTCATGTTGTGAAATGTTAACATTATAAATATTTTGGAAAGTTGAATTCTAATATTTGGTGTTGAAAGACTCTGTTTATCATTGTTACAAGTATAGATGATCAATGGTTTGGTCTAAATCCGGTGATTGTATGTTTGATTTAAATTTCGAGGACGAAATTCCTTAAGGGGGAGATTATAACGATTCTGGTTTAGACCTGACCCATTTCTTGCTTTTGAATTCGGGAATCAATATCCTAAACTATTATTCATTTCATTTTCATCTAGATGTTAGTTGACTGAGTTTGTTTTGGAGTTAATGATGCGTTTGGAATAGGTTGGGGGTTGGTTTTCAAAGAGTTGTTATCCAAATTTTTGCTTGTTCGCTTGAGCGGTCTTTTACAGTTTGCAAAACTTTTGGAAGTAGAGTTCGCTTGAGCGGTATTTCTTGTGCACGAGCGGTCTTTTACAGGTCTGAGTTTCTGGGAGGGGGTCATTGTGCGCTTGAGCGGTGTTTTTGGTCGCTCGAGTGGTGTCACTTTTTGTTTCTGGCGCTCGAGCAATGTTCTGGTCACTCGAGTGGTCTGCGCGTTTATCAGTTCGGGAAAAAAGGTTTTCTGAATCACTTTTCACTTTCCCTCTCTCTAAAACATTCCAAAACACTAGTTCTTCACTCTGTCTCTAGTTTTTGCATTCAAGCCCCAAATACTCCCAATCTATTGATTTGTTCACCTAGTCCTTTGGAGAAAAAGGTAGAGCACGTCGAGAGTTTCAATCTAATCAAAGAGGATATCACTACAACAAATTTAGGATCTAAAGATGAAACAAATTTGTCCCAAAACGTACTCATTTCATCCCCTAAACTAATTACGAAGAAAAGTTTTCGTCACCCGTTTTGTCGCCAAAACATTGTTACTAAAAGGTTTTGGAGATGAAAAAATAAATTCGTCATTGAAAATAATAAATTTGTGATGAATTTTTTTGTCTCCAATGCACATTGCTGGGAAGATACTTGTAAGTAATTAGTGACAAAATATTTTGTCATTAAAGAAAGAAATTAGAGACAAAACTATTTTGTCATAAATATAAGAAATAGAGACAAAATAATTTTGTCGCATTTAATATAAACGAAGACGAAAAAAATTGTCAAAGAAGCAACCAATAGAGACAAAAACAAATTCATCATTAAAAATGATGAAATAATGTCAAAAAAAAAAAATCGTCACACATTGAGGATAATAGTGACAAAATGTGACTATTTTTCATCATGATAAAGTCATTTAGCGATGAAACAAAAAATTCATGACAAAATTAGTTATCCACCTAAGCCAAATAAAAGACAAAAAAGCCTTCTTTAGGAAAGAAAAATTTTGTCACTAATTCCATAATTTTTTTTTCCACATTATATACCTATTTTATCAAAATCTGAATTTTAATTCAGCAAATATAACTCTGTTCATTTTGAAACCTGTTTAATATAACAATTCCATCGCAATTTAACTTAACCTGATATAAATCAACACATATGTTCGTTGCCTAATCAATAAAAATACAAAAACAACGTTGTTTGGGGATAGAGAATTTATTTGTGATGAAATATTTTTGTCTCCTTCAACTTAACCTTATGATATGAAAATATATTCGTTGCGCAATCAATCAAAATGCAATATGATACATGGAGAATTTATTAGTGACAAAATATTTTCGTCTTCCAAAACATATCCTTCTGAGACAAAAATATATTTGTCACCCAATTAACAGAAAAATAAATCGAGCATGAAGAGTTTATTGGTAACGAAATATTTTCGTCTTCCCAAAACTTATCCTTCCCAAACAAAAAAATATATTTGTCACCAAATAAATAAGAAAATAAAACGACATCGTCTAATAGGTTTGGAATTTATTGGTTATGAATTCCTTTTGTCGCAAAAAACTTTAAATTTTGTGACAAAAATGTTCGTCTCCAATGAGCTAAAATAATTGGCACCAGCAGGAAAAAAATTGGCGCCTCTTTTTTTTCTAACGAATTTATTTTTTCGTCTCCTATAGTTTTGAGAAAAATTAAAAGAAACAACAAAAGTAATATTTCGTCATGTTTGGGTTACGTTCTAAGATGAAAATAAATTTTATCACCAAATTTCGTCATAATAGCCTAGTTTTGTTTTATATCGTTTTCGGCTCCGCGTAACTTCAACCCTAGATCTCTCTTGTCTTCTAATCTTGAGGCAGGGATTTCTTCAACCTTTGGTATGATTTTTACCCTAGATATCTCTTGTCTATTGAAAGAATCTAGTGACTTGGAGATTTTGGATTAAACAAAAAGTTTGATTTTGAAATGTAAAACAAGTATTTTCAAATGGGTTCTTGAGAAAGGCTATGGGGATGTATTTATGGTTGAGATATGTTGAAATGGTGGATTTCTTTACTTAAAATTGATTTGGAAAGTAAAAGGAGTTTTGTTCTAAAATCATGGATATTTGGTTTTGTGAAAGAAAATAGAAAATGATGTTACGTTTGAAAGAATGGAACGAATGTGCATGTTGATGATGGTGGTGGAGTTTAATATCACTCCCATTTAGAAAATGATTAGATTATATCTTTTGTTGGAAATTTTCTGTTGAATAGAAATATCTATTTTAGGTTATCGGGGGAGGATAGTTTTGATTGTTGTAGAAATTGCATGAGGATTAGGTAAATTAAAACTAATTACTTATACATCTTACATTAAGTATTGATTCATACTTAAATATTGAAAATGTATTGTTTTGAGAAAAATGGGTGAATACCTTGGTGAATCTAGTTAGGGGGTGTGGTTGTGGTTATTTTGTTGGCCTGTGTGTCCTTGGTGAAATTCTAGAAACCCGCTCGGTTAGGTGCCAATCCTTCTGGTTAGTACTGGTAAAATGGCTTTGGTAGTGTTTGTATAGCCTACTGGCAGACATGTACCTAGAGATTCCCCGTATTTTGTATCCACTGCCTTATTTTTTGATATAAAAGGTTATTTTCATGAATTGATATATAATCTGGCATTGCATTGTTTTGAGATGGAAATGTAAAACGTTTGACAATTGGCATGCATATGCATCCACCTCATGACTTTGTTAAGATTCATATATTGTATTAAAGTATCTCTATTACGCTTTGGCTCACCCTGTGTAGAAAACAACTTTTAGGTGCTGATGATATGCCTCCACCAAGGACATAGCTTGGGAGGACTTAGAGCCAAGAATTTCTTTTTTGTTTATTTGATGTAATTATTTTTGTATAAGCCATGGGCTTTAATTATATTGAGTTGAACTCATTTTAATGTACCTAAGTATCGACTTGGAAAGATGTAGCCATTAGGACATATAATTGCTTGGGTTTTCTTTTATATCAATGTTTGTACACATGTCATATGTTATAGATTCAGAATTTAGGATTTATGAATATATACACACACATGTCTTCTTTTGTATGATCAATGATTTAAATGGAATATAAAATATGATGTTAATGATTAATTGTAAGGAATATTATGAGATGGGCTTTTGTTATTATTTCGGGGCGTTACAGTCTACTAGTACCTCCACAATTCCGATTATACACGATTGCCTACCAACTTCATTTTGGCAATACTATCTATTGAAAGGAAACCCCCAAGCTTTCTTAAAATCCTAGAAAGTGTAGAGTTTTGGAAAGGGAAATTTGATTGAGGATAGTCATGAGACTCTTGAGAAATGATGATTGTTGAATACATTTGAAATGTTGAGATTGTTGGTGTGGAGATGTGGTTTGGAAATACTCTTTTGATCTTGGGGAGTGCTCGAGTTTCGCTGATAGTCACCTGAAATGGGATAAACACTTCGGTCGGTGGTGCTGGAATTAGCACTCCGATAGATAAGTTAGTCTCTACACTCAAGAATGCTTGTATTCTAAGTTAAGCATAGTAATTCTCACATACCTTTCTTAGTCTGTTGTTCCTTTATTTATACATGTTTCCTGGGCCTCATGGCACGGCCCACCTATCACTCATTATCCTCTTATTTACTCGGCTCCATAGTTCAGTATCAATTCGGCCTATTTATTATATTCGGCATCCTCATCGTGCAGGGTAGAGCCGTGTAGTACCTGTCTTCTGGAGTACGCTTCAGATTATTCCAATTATCCGGCTCCCACAATTGCCCCCCAAACACCTCGCTAGCATCAGTTAGTCGGCGTGTTTGGCTAGAAGTCAAAAATTCGGTGGTTAATCCTCTTCCCGATGCGTGTCAGAATGCGTACGTGTTTTTTGGTCACTGTAACGCTTTCCCGCCCCATTCGTGCTTCTCTCGCATTTATTACGATTTGAAACTTAAGTCCCTTCGAAAACATGCTTTTTCGAATATTTGAACCTCCTGGACTGCCAGTCGGTATCTCTTCTTCGACGCATTTTCTGCAACTCCTATCCGTTCTCTCCTTGTCTCCTTTACCTTTCGTAAGTTTTCTTCTCTTCTCCTTGCAATCCTATTTTCCGCTTTTATTTTTGATTTAGAATATCATTGGGTCCTTACTAGAATGGCTAAGCATTTGAAAGACCTCCTTTTCGAGGGTCGAATTTCTGGGTTCCGAAGACATTTTTCTATCCCTGAGGATATCCATCTTTCTCTGGTAATAGACAATACCCTTGATATGGAGAGGGACGACCAAAATACAATCATCTTCCCTCTCCTGTCTATTGTGGAGGGCGGAGTTCGCTTTCCCCTGCACCCATTTCTCAGGGCCGTCCTCCGTTATTGGAGTCTGATTCTTTCGCAACCCAATGTGAATTTTTTTCGAATCGTAATGGGAATCGTAGAGTTGAACCGGCGTCTCAGGATCAACCTTGGCATTCCGGCGATTCGGCACTGCTATGCTTTAGCCAAGTCCTCCGGTCGGCTCGGGCGCTACTTTCTCAAGGCCAAGGACACCGACCATCACTTGGTAACGATGCTTGCCAGCTCTGGCAAACGAGTTGACGATGTAATGGTCAATGTCCGAGGCAACTGGGAGTTCGGCGAAGGCGAAGATCGCCTAGACCCTATTCCCAGACGGAGGGGTGAACCAGGTTGCTGTGTAACTCCTTGTTTGTTGATCTTTCTTTTAGCGGCTTTTTTCTCCAAACCTTACCCTTTGTTCTTGCAGGCAATAGGTTGAAGAGGATTTTGACCTCGGTTGACGACGCAGTTCTTGCGGAAATTAAAACTGCACTAAAGTACTTTGGCCGTCCAAACGTATAGAAGCAAGGGAGGGCTGCCCATATTCTCCTGTGGTACGAGCCTACCTACACTACGTTCTCGGCCGCAGACGACATCCCGATCCCAACCGGCGAACAACATGTTATGGCTCTTGTCTTCCCCAGTTTCAAGACCTTTAGGCAAATTGGTCTCGAAGCTTCTGATTTGGAGCAAGGCTTAGAGTCGGTTGTTGAGGTAGATGCCGAATTAACGAGGAAGTTCACCGCCAAGGCCGAAGAGGTCGACAAAGCTCTGAAATCAGCGTTTGAGGCAGTCGGTCTTAACCAACCTAACTCACCGTCCGCTTCGGGTCGGGCGAAGTTTTCCTTCGGAGATATTTTTACAAACTTGGGAGACCTTCCCGGCACTTTTTCAGAAGGCATGGCTGGGGAGAATCTCACGCAGATGGCAAGAAAGAGAAATGCCGAACGAATGGCTGCTCGAAAGAAAGCCGAGGCCGCTCGTTCTGAGCCTGCCCCGGTTGAATCTTTTCAACCGGTTACTGGAGAAGAGATGGCGCAAGTTGTTGTGGCTGAGACGAACGGGGCTGAATAGCAAGTTACGAAAGAACGGCTGGTTTCAGAAGGTCGGGGTGAAAAACGTTTCGCCAGGGGAGAGGTCGGCTCAGAGGATAGCCCTGCTAACAAACGGCCTCGCTTAGAGGAATCCAATGTGGTTGTCCCATTCGTTGTTCAACCGAAGATCAAAGACACGCCAATCCCCTCTGACGTATCTGCCATGAAGGATCCAGCCGTGGCGTTGAGCTTGGCCGCCTCGGTTTCACTATCGGCTGACAAGGCCACCTTTCGAGAAGAGCCAGATTTGGTAGCTATAGCGTTCGTTGCCTAGTCGGCTCTTATGGTATGTATACGATTTTTTCTTTTTTTGTTCGTTTGGTTTGGTTTTCATACGATGTTGCTTGATGTGGTGATCCGAACTTGTTTTGCAGACGGTTGGAAGGATAGCCGAACTAGGCCGCCGGCAGCGTGATGCCATTGAAAGAATTGGCCGCTTAAAGTTTGAAGCTGAAGGTGAAAGAAGCAGGGCCGAGTTCGAGGCAATGAGGGCCGCAATGGAAAGTGCTCGAGCCGAAGCTGAAAAGGAGAGGGCTCGGACTGTTGACCAGCTCAAATCCGAAGCCGAGGATAGGGCGAACGCGAGCCAGGAATCGCTCAAGTTAGCCCAGGAGGCGCTTTCCAAGGCAGAGGCTGAATTAGAAGAATTGAAGGCGGCCAAGGAAAAAGCCGAATCTGTAGCTTCTACGGCGCTAGAAGCTAGGAAGAGCGTCGCCTTGAAGGAATACGTAGATGAGGTCCCCAAATTCGAGAATCGGGGATTCAAACATGGGTGGCTCAAAGCCCTTGCTGCCGCTGGGGTTACATTGGCCTTACCAATTCCATACGAGCAAGTGGACGTTGAGCCACTTGAGTCTGATCCCGAGGATTGATCTGGGAGACATTCTAGTTTTATTTGGTGTCTTTAATTTCAATGTATGTTTTTGTTTAGTGGATTCAAGGTAATTTTCATGTATAAATTAGTTACTTTCTGAGCTCAATTTATTAATGAAAATTTCCTTCCCGTTTCACTGTTACTTGTATGCAGTTTTTTTTTATATTAATGAAGGGTTTTGCCTTCCACTACTTTGGATAACAGTGTAATCTTGGCCATTATGTTAGCTTAATCTCAATTTATCCGAACAAATCGATTCTTTGTGCTGAATAAGACTAATAAATTGATTCATGAAGCGGCTGCGGCATTCAAGCCGAATAGATTGATGAATCTGCCATTGCCCCAGCTGGTTCATGAATTTGAAACGCCGAATAGTACAATATTACTGAGTGTATTCGTGAAGCGGCTACGGCACTCAAGCCGAATAGATTGATGAATCTGCCCTTGCCCAGGCTGGTTCATGAATTTGAAACGCCGAATAGTACAATATTAATGAGTGTATTCGTGAAGTGGCTGCAACACTCAAGCCGAATAGATTGATGAATCTGTCCTTGCCCCAGCTGGTTCATGAATTTGAAATGCCGAATAGTACAATATTACTGAGTGTATTCGTGAAGCAGCTGTGGCACTCAAGCCGAATAGATTGATGAATCTGCCGTTGCCCCAGCTGGTTCATGAATTTGAAACGCCGAATAGTACAATATTAATGAGTGTATTTGTGAAGCGGCTGCAGCACTCAAGCCGAATAGATTGATGAATCTGCCCTTGCCCCAGCTGGTTCATGAATTTGAAACGCCGAATAGTACAATATTAATGAGTGTATTCGTGAAGCGGCTGCGGCACTCAAGCTGAATAGATTGATGAATCTGCCCTTGCCCCAGCTGGTTCATGAATTTGAAACGCCGAATAGTACAATATTACTGAGTGTATTCGTGAAGTGGCTGCGGCACTCAAGCCGAATAGATTGATGAATCTGCCGTTGCCCCAGCTGGTTCATGAATTTGAAACGCCGAATAGTACAATATTAATGAGTGTTTTCGTGAAGTGGCTGCGACACTAAAGCTGAATAGATTGATGAATCTGTCCTTGCCCCAGTTGGTTCATGAATTTGCCCTTGCGGAAGTTAAGACTGCCTATATCAGTATTTGATTGGGGAACGACTCGGTCGGCCTCGGGCTGTTGAGCTTTCGATATTAATAAGATTACCTTGGAGTCGGTGCCCTCGTAGGGAATCAATGAATAAAGGTCCTATTTAAGTACTTAGTGAGCAACTCAGTCCAGGTTTTTGACGAAGGATAAACAGGCGTGAATGTCGAATAGACTCTTCTTTAACAGCAAAGGGGAAGCGAAGACGCTAGCTGAGCTGGGAGGAGACATGAATCGAAGTGGCGAGCCTCCGCGCTCGGGAGGTAGGATTTTGAGGGATCGGGAGAGGCGTCAATCTCCTCGTCGTCGAAGTAGGTCGCCCAGGAGGGACAAGGAGCCACAGGGCAAATCCCCACAGCCCCGTTCTAGAAGGGAGCCCGGTGAGAACCCACGCCCATTGAGTTTTGCAGTCTTTGTGGGGAATAGGCCCATGACAGAAGCGGACTCGATCGTTCGAGATTCAAGTGTGGCAGTCGAGTTTGCTCGATAGATTTTTCCTTCCCGAGGTCCAGCAGTCGATGGTAGGTCGACAGGACTTTGAAGTGTTTCGTGAAGGCATTCATGGTGCGGTGAAGGGGCTCTATACCGCCTATGAAATCGGCATGCGTCTCCGTGCTTCCCCCTAAGAAATAGAGAAGAGGGATGAACGCATCCGAAGTTTGGAGGCTCGCGCGGAAGCGGCCGAGCGTGAGCTAAGGAAGGTCAAGGCCGTTCAGGCACAACCCGTCGGACAGGCTAACCCAATCATGGAAGAAAGGGTCACCCAGTGGCTTATCAGTACCGCACTCGCCGATCGAGATACGGCGAGCATGTTCGCGATGGAATCCGCGAAGGGGAGGGCCTATGAAAAAGGCTTCCACGATGGCCGGAAAGTAGGGATACAGAAGACCAAGGAGAAGCTTATCGAGGAAGTTTGCCGATGCGAAAATCGCGGATTTAAGCATGGATGGATTAAGCGCTTCAAGCCGAGGAAGCTCTCTAAGCAGCGGGGGTCGATTCGGCATTACCAGTGTACCAACGTAACCATTTTCTGTTTTTCACCTTTGAAGTCGAGTAGAGTGAGGATGAGGGCGACGCCGTATAAAAATATTCAATGTAACATTTGAACGCAGATTGCGTTCATGACTATGTAATTATTGCCTGATTGAATAAAACGTTCTATTTTAAATATTTCTTTGTAAATTTCATTCGGTACACACGGGTTTGCATGTGTTTCATTGTATAAACATTGATCGGCTCGAATCAACTAGGCGCTTAAATATCGATGAGGTTCCGAATACAGAGACTTATTCGGCCTAAAGGTGCCATGCACCAGGGGCTCCGAATCCGAAGACAGTCAGCCTATCTAAAATTGCCGTTTAGATAATTAGGCCATTTTAACTCCAAAAACGAAAAGGCCAAAGATTGGTACATGGAGCGGCTACGGCTAATATCGTTCGGCGTCCGTCTTTTGGGATTCAATGTTAATGAAATCACCTTGGGGCCACTGCAAGGCTTTTAGAAATAAATCGCCTCGGACTTTGCGCTCTAGTGACCTCCCTTACTGTGCTGAGACTCGATTTAAAACGATTTTGCTGCGTGGGGTCAGATAAGTGTGAATGTCGAATGGAGTTTTTCTTTAGCAGCAGAGGAGAAGCTCGGACTCTGGCTGAGCTTTGACATTGCAATGAATCGTAGCAGAGAACCCATTCGCGCGGGAGGTAGGGCGTTAAAAAGACGGGAAAAACGTCAGTCTCTAAGTCGTCAAAGCAGATCACCTCGAAGGGAGAAATAGCAAAGGCGAAGCTCTCCGCAATCGTGACCGAGAAATGGGGCTGACGTAGCGCCGCGACCGTTGAGCATTACTGCTTTCGTGGGGAATTCCTTTCTTGTCTTGGAACTTGGCCTTGACATTGTCTATGGTGTCAAGGATCCCCATCTGAAGGGTGATTGTATCGTTGTTGTGAATCGTGGATCCAAGCGCGGTCAGATCAAAGCATTTCAAGTTGCGGGTGCTCTCTGATCAGTGGGCGTTGATTCGGGGCTGTCGCTTGTACCAACACGACGCCGTATAGACATTGTAATGCTTCGAACACGGATTGCGTTTTTTTGTAATTACGGTTTGATCGAATAAAATGTTTCATTCTAAAAGTTTATCTCATTTTGAATTTTTGTATGCTGAATTAAGCATCTTATTTTGAATGCTGGAACGTTTTGTCTTGTTCATGCGGTTGTACTGGTTCAACCTACATATCCCTGGTTCGATGTGTAAATGTTTTCATTCTGGAGGGCACTCTGAATTCGGAATATTACTTGGCCCTTGGGCATCGCTCGGTGGCACTATTTGGTCAGCCGAATTTGGAGGTTTTATCGGCCTGAAGACGCCGTGCGCCAATAGGGCTCCGAATCCGGAGTCTGGCCAATCGTGACATCCACGAAGGGTGCTCCGAATCCGGAAACTTGATTTGGCCAATCATGATATCCACGAAGGGCGCTCCGAATCCGAAGGCTTTTATCAGCCCAAAGACGTCATGCGCCGATGGGGCTCCGAATCCGGAGACTTGATTTGGCCAATCGTGATATCCACGAAGGGCGCTTCGAATTCGGAGGCTTTTATCGGCCCAAAGACGTCATGCACTGATGGGGCTCCGAATCCGGAGACTTGGTTTGGCAAATCGTGACACGAAGGGTGCTCCAAATCTGGAGGCTTTATCGGCCCAAAGACGTCATGCGCCGATGGGGCTCCGAATCCGGAGACTTGATTTGGCAAATCGTGACATCCACGAAGGGCGCTCCGAATCTGGAGGCTTTTATCGGCCCAAAGACGTCATGCGCCGATGGGGCTCCGAATCCGGAGACTTGGTTTGGCTAATCGTGACATCCACGAAGGGCGCTCCGAATCCGGAGACTTGATTTGGCAAATCATGACATTCATGAAGGGCGTTCTGAATCCGGAGGCTTTATCAGCCCAAACACGTCATGTGCCAATGGGGCTCCGAATCCGGAGACTTGATTTGGCCAATCGTGACATCCACGAAGGGCGCTCCGAATCCGGAAGCTTGATTTGGCCAATCATGACATTTACGAAGGGCGCTCCGAATCCGGAGGCTTTATCGGCCCAAAGATGTCATGCGCCGATGGGGCTCCGAATCCGGAGACTTGATTTGGCCAATCGTGACATCCACGAAGGGCGCTCCGAATCTGGAGGCTTTTATTAGTCCAAATACGTCATGCGCCGATGGGGCTCCGAATCCGGAGACTTGATTTGGCAAATCATGACATCCACAAAGGGCGCTCTGAATCCGGAGGCTTTATCAGCCCAAAGACGTCATACACTGATAGGGCTCTGAATCCGGAGACTTGATTTGGCCAATCGTGCCATCCACGAAGGGTGCTTCGAATCCGGAGGCTTTATCGGCCTAAAGACGTCATGCGCCGATGGGGCTCTGAATCCGGAGACTTGATTTGGCCAATCGTGACATCCACGAAGGGCACTCCGAATCCAGAGGCTTTATCGGCCCAAAGACATCATGCGCCGATGGGGCTCCGAATCCGGAGACTTGATTTGGAACACTTGAACTGGATTGCACGTTGAGTAAACAGGAATCTTTGCATTACAGAAGTGGAAAATGTACATGATGAGCCATTCAGAACCAATATCATTCCCCACAGGTTGGATTTGATGATAGAGTTTGCGCAAGTGGGTTAGAAGCAGGGCCGTGTGCCTAATTTCCAATCAACCGACTTCCTATCATCCAGAAATACCTTCACGAGCAACTTTCCCGGCGTGTAGCAGCGTAGTTGGACGCGTTAAGCATACGTCCCGGGAAGCTGCTGCTGGTATTGCTTAGAGCTTCCGTGGCTTTTCGTCAAGGAGCCGTCCGACATCATCGAGACTGACGCGGTTCGACACTTCAGTGGAGTTGACCTGCGTCTCCATTGGTGTCTTTTCAGAAAGGAGATAGCATGTTTGTACGGATTGCCGGGAACCCCGAATTTGCTCAACGCTGTGTTCGGTCGGGAAGCGTAGCAGCTGATGATAGGTGCTTGGCACGGCCTGAATAGTATGCAACCAAGTTCGCCCCGTAATGAGGTTATACGGCAAAGGGAGCTTGACGACCAAGAATTCCACATCCACCGTTTGGGAGCTCGCCCGAACGGGTAACGTGATTTTCCCAACGGGTACTCAGGATTTGCGTTGAAGCCGAATAATGGATGAGGAGTCGGAGACAGGTCTGATTCGTTGAAGCTGAGTTTGATGAAGGTCTCGTAATACATCACCTCCGAAGTGCTCCCCTGGTCTATGAGGACACGTTCAACGGTAAATCAGTTCACGTGTAGTTCAATGACCAATGGATCAATATGGGGGAGCGTTATGCCGATAAGATCGGAATCGTCGAAGGTAATGCTCGAAGCTTCGTGGGGCTGTTTCGTTTGCGTGCGTTACTTCTGGGGGGCTGAATGAATTGTGTGTATGGTACATGGCGATGGAAGGCTGTATATCATATGTATAACGCCGAGGGGAGGTGACTCCTGCCGAAGGGCGACAGTTTTGATTGTGCTCTTCCGGACGTGTTGCTGGAGCCGACCATCTTGCACCAATTCCTCAAGGTGATCTTTCAAGGCATAGCAACTGTCCGTGTCATGACTGTGATCTTTGTGATATTCACAATGCCTGTCCCGCCTCCTCGTGTCAGGAGGTCTCACCATCTTGGACGGCCATTTGAAGAACGAAAGATGTTGGATTTTGGACATAATCGAGCTGATTAGCTCTGACAGCTCTGTATATTTCTTGTCGGCGCGCTTTGTGCGCCTGCTATCGACCTGCAGTTGCTCATTTGCCTGGTGTGAGCATTGATCGCTGGATCAGCGAGAATCCCGTCTCTTGTCTCGTTTAGCCCACTGTCGTGGTTCAGGGCTCTGAGGTGGTGCAGAACTTATTGGCTGAGCGATTCTGAGAGGGGCCGTTTTTTGGCCATGTGTCCAGCTTTAACCCTCAAGGCGTCATCTTCCACTTTGCAGTATTCCTCTACTTTCTTCATCAACCCCCAAACTATTTTGGGGGGTCTTCTTGTTAAGGAACTGCGGAGGGCACTCTCTGGGTGTAATCCCATTTTAAAGGCGGTGATGGCCATGGAGTCGTTGCAAGCGTCATCAACAAGATTAAAGCATTCCCAATATCGCGCCGAGTATGCTCTTAGTATTTCTCCTGGCAGGATTTGCATTGCCCAGAGAGAGTCAGCTTGCTTCGGTTGGACTTCGTTGGTGATGAATCTGGCCCTGAAGGATTTCTACAGTTGGTGGAAGGTTTTAATCGAAGCCGGCTCCAATTTATAATACCACTTGACCACCAATGGTCCCAAACTGTTGGGAAATATTCGGTACATGAGGGCCTCGTCGTCTGTATGCAAAGTCATGCCCTGCTTGTAGTGGTGGATGTGGTCGGTGGGGTCTGATTTGCCGTCGTACAAGGTGAACGACGGTGCTTTGAATTTCTTAGGTAGCACAGCCTTTGCAATCCGTCGTACGAAGGGATCGTGTTGGTTTTCGTCCGAACTGTTCCTTCTTTGCTTGTGCATTGTACGGGGACTTTCTTCGGAAGAATTGGTGGCTTCACATCGTCCCTTCTTCCTGGGCTCCAGGGATAATGAGTCGGAGTCATTATCGGTGTCTTGTCGTGCTCGAGGTTGTCGACCACCTGCCTTCGGAGATCGTTCCGGATTTAGGCATGCAGCTTGCTTGGACTTCGCCATTTCCAAGGCCAAATCTTCACGAAGACGTTCGTTTTCAGCGATCATGTTCTCCAACCTCTGTTCATTTTGCTTTGCTTGTTCCATGATCGCCTGCATTGTCTCGTGCTCCGAAGTCGAGGGTGAGGCGAAATTCAAGGCACGTCTTGCGGCGATAGTCTCTGTTCCAAGCAAGTTTGTTGGAGTGGTTTCATCTTGCAGTATAGGGTCGATAATGACTGTCGGAGGATCTTCCGTCACGCTCTTCATGGATATGCTTGAGTATTCCCACAGACGGCGCCAATTATGGAGATGTAGTTTGGAAATACTCTTCTGATCCTGGGAAGCGCTCGAGTTCCGCTGATAGTCACCTGAAATGGGATAAACACTCCGGTCGGTGGTGCCGGAATTAGCACTCCGATGGATAAGTCAGTCTCTACACTCAAGAATGCTTGTATTCTAAGTTAAGCATAGTAATTCTCACATACCTTTCTTAGTCTGTTGTTCCTTTATTTATACCTGTTTCCTGGGCCTCATGGCACGGCCCATCTATCACTCATTATCCTCTTATTTACTCGGCTCCATAGTTCAGTATCAATTCGGCCTATCTATTATGTTCGGCATCCTTATCGTGTAGGGTAGAGCCGTGTAGTATCTGTCTTCTGGAGTACGCTTCAGATTATTCCAATTATCCGGCTCCCACAGTTGGAAAAATCATATTGATTTCAGAAAGTTGAGAATGTGTTGGATTGTATACTATTGTTGTCTACCTTTAATTATCGAATTAGAGATAATTGTTTTGGTTATCGATAGAAGATAGCATTGTCGTGTTGTAAAAAATTGTATGTGAACTAGGCAAATTATAATATTTATAAATCACCCATAACATTGAACATATCATGAGATCATGGATTCCCGTTGTTTCGTATTTTGAGAATCTTATTGAAAATGAGTTTGTTGAAAACAATTGTTGTGAAGCCCCTGAAAAATGTTCTCTTTAAAAACCCTAATGTTTAAATTACATTCTTAAAGCCCTTAGTTACTTGAATTATTTCGAATCTTGTCGGTTAGCATTTTTTTTAAAATCAAAACAGGAATAATCTAGCTGAATTAGGTTCCTTAGCCTAATTTAATTAAATTCTACATAAGTAAGGTTCCAATACATGAATTTAACTCCAAGCCCTCACTTCTTTATTTAAATTCAAAATTTTCCCAAAACTAGTACATGTATCTTATACTATAAGTACCATCAATTAATTGAGACCTACATAAATATATACAATGAGGAATGTGCTCATAGTACCTAGATTGATTAAAAAATGGCCCCATCACCCTTCCCAATGGCCGGCCACCCTATAGAGAAGTGAGAAGTCTATTTTCAAGATTTATAATCATGGTATTCTAGAAACCCCAAAAAACTATTCAACTAGGAATTAACTAGGGGTTGCCTAATCCCAAGGTTAAGCTCCCTAATCACTCCTAATCCATTGAACCCCAAGTAAATCTTAGCTTGTCCATTCAATTCCAACTAGTGGGCTTCTATGTCATTTTACACCAAATTTGCCTATAAATATCACCACTCCCTAGCATGACAAACACAAGCATCACACTCACACACACACATTTGGCTAGAGGAGAGGAAGGAGAACAAGAGAGAAGTCTTGAGAGGAAGAGGAAGGGAGCAGAGAGCTATCTTGTTCAAAGCTTAGCAAGTAAGCCACAACACAACCTTCTCTTTCATTTTCCTTTTTCAAATACATGTTCTTAAGAGTTCTAAACATTGTTTTCAGATGTGTTATTGATGAGTTACTTGTGTTAAAAATGATAAGGATTGAGCCATGATTCTATCTCTCTTGTAGTTTCCCTCATTTCGGTACAAAACCATCTTTTCATACCAATCTCTCAAACTTTCCAATGGCCCACTTTCAAGCAAATATGTTAGTTAGCATGTTTTCATCACAAAAGAAATGAAAATCTTCCCGTAGTGGATCTCTTTTCTTACAAATCTTCTTGTTTTGGGTATTGAGCCTTAGAATCTGTTTTCACAGCCAACTTTCAAAATTTCTAGAAAAATTTTAAAAATTATTCTGGACCTCTATTTTATTTCAAAATCTTCCTTAAGGAGTTAGCTTTCAACTAAAATTGGTTTCATGGATAAACAGTGAGCGGTTTGCACGAAAATCAAATTTTCGTAACGATCGATGAATTTGGACAGCGCTGGAGTGTTTTCTAAATAACTTAAAATTTAGAAAAGCTATCCCATTTTTGAAATATGTTCTGGAAACTAGATTAGATTCTCTACGAACCATAGGAAGGCCGAGTTCGGTAAAAATTCTAAAATAGCCCTTCTATTCTAATCGTTATATCGAATCTGGAAATCCTGTTATGCATAGGTGTTTTATGCTTTTGTGTTCATGAAAATGCTTATTAGCGTATGATCATATCTTGGCATAATGTTGTACATATTATGGTTATGTTCTTATTTTCCTTCATCTTAATGATGCATGCTTATGTGGATATTATTATCTTGTTAAGATTGGTCTAACCTTGTTTTAAAACATTTAACTCAACGGGAAACTTAATTGGGATGGTATTGGGTTTTCGATCACTTGAGTAATGATGATAAGATGGATTGTTGGGATGCGTTCCCTACTTGGAAGTTAAAGTCTTGCGCAAGTGGTTTTCGTAACCCTTGAACGGAGCGGTTGTATTCGGACCCTAGGTATTTTGGTGTGAGGAGGGATTTGGGCAAGGCCCATTATTACCGTCTCTTTTGAGGCTTTGCGGTTGGCGCTACGCGGTATATGACCGTTGGTAGGCATCCAAGGTTAGTTTTGCAACAAAGCAGCAAAAGAGGGAGCATACCGAATAATCCGAGTCTGATTCTTGTGGTTGGGAGGACGAAATCTCTTTGGGGGATTTCTAGTTTACTAACATCTAACTTGTAACCCTTTGTTTATTTATTTTGAGTATCATGCTTTACTACTTGATGTTATATTTGTGATTGTGTATTGGACTGGAAAAAAACATGGGGTGTGTGTGTGTTTACTGGGCATTCAAAGCTCACGGCGTATCATGCCAGGTGACGAAGAGGAACTTATAGCTGGAGACGAAGAGCCTGAAACCTTCGAAGACTTTTGGCTATCTTAGTAAAGTTAGAAATTTCCTTTTGATGTTTTGTAAGACTCATGTGAAGATTTAAATTTTCTTGGGATGTAATGTAACGAAACATGCTTTTGAATTAAGGATATTCGTGGTTGCTATGTATTTATATTCTACGTATATGTATGAACCTATTCGTTGCTTATGAGACCTTGTGTCAATACCTTTTAAGATCTGTCAAAGGGGTAGTGCGCTGCCTAAGAAAGCCGAACTTAGAAGGGAGGCTAATTTGACTCCTTCGGTGAACTGGGATCTTACTTGGTTATTGACCACAGGACTTATTCGTGACTCTTCCTTGACTACAATCAATAGTGTAGAATCGGGGTGTCATAATTGTTACCCAAAAAAAGAAAACAATTGTAACATTTTTTAGCAAAAAAAAAAAGAGTAAATACCATGGTGAATCTGGTTAGGAGATGTAGATGTGGTGTATTAATTTGGCTTTTGATCCACGGTGAAAGTCCAAAAACACACGCGAAGTAGCTTCCAAATTCCTTCCGGTTAAGAGCTAGTAAAGTGGATTGATAGTGCTCTATGAGCCTACTTACATACACTAGCTAAGGATTACCAAAGTTGTATTTACTGCCATGTTTTCTGTTGAAATGAAAAGCGTTTGAATTATGGTCTTGGTACCAGTGCATGGCATCTGAATCTCAAAATGAAAAACTTACGTTTTGACATGGCATTTCATTTGCATTCACCACATGACATCATTAAACATCATACATATCATTAAGATTATCTCTACTGGGTTTTATGTTTATCCTTGTGTGGAAATAACTTTTCAGGTGTTGATAGTATGCCTTCGCCAAGGTGATAATTTGGGAGGATCTTGGAGCTTGAAGCTCGTTTTGTTTATCTTACTTTTTGTATAGCCAAGGGCTTTGATGTGCTGGGCTTGTGACCCACTTTTGATGTAACCGGGAAGGCCCTAGAAATGGGTAGCCTTTAAGGCAAGAACTTGTATTAGTTTAGGTTTCGTTTCCTATAGATCACGTTATAAATTCATGTTTTTGGATCAATGAATATATAAACGTATGTGATTTTATTTGGTAAATCTATAATGGACATCTATGAATGAAATGTTAGTTTGGCATGATTTAATTATCTAATGATTGAGATTAATTATAAGCTTTCACATAATTAATGAGAGATAACTTATGGTTATAAGATATAACTATTCGTTAAAGTTTTCATATTTTTGGGGTGTTACAAACATTGTGATAAATTATGAGATTTTGAAATCATAATTACCAATGGAGAATGGATTTTGAGCATTATACATATTGGCATCATGCTCATATACATGTGTAGAGACATATTAATTGTATTTAAGATTTGCCTACTAAACTATATGTTTATCTCACGTTATTGAAATCTTTTCAGGTACTAATAATGTACCACAGTCATGACTTGGCGTGAAAATATATGTATGAGTTAGAGGAGTTATAATGATCTGCTGGCCTAAGGACTTTGTTTTGTTGGCTGAGCGCCATTCTTTTGTAAGGGTTAATCCCTTTTCTTTTGATGTAAGCCTGTGAATATTTTCTTTGTATTGAACGGTAACCTCTTTTGATTTACATACTATATATTCATGCCATGTAGATGATGAATATAAGGTACATGTAATCAACACCTCTCTTATACAATTGCCCATCATGTGGAATGAATGTAATAGATTTTAACTTAATTGTTCTACTTTATTTGGAATTTGGTTGTACCAAGTACTCTATAATGGGCTACCTATTATCTTCTTTTATTTTCATTGTACATGTTTCCATTGGAAATCCTCTTTTTAGTAGTGGAATTAATCTTTTCCTAATCAAGGATAAACAAATGGCTTTCTCATGTCCAGGTACAATTTTTTATGTTGAACCATTCAAAGCCACTTCATTAGCTTCTTTATTTGCAAGTCTTGAAATGTAAGTTAAATTTACTTGTTTAAACCTTGATAGAAGGCGAAATGAAGCAATATAATAATATGCTAATAAAGCCTTACTATAGCACTTAAAGGCATCAACTAATTGATTTCTCATCAATTATGGATCCCTATATTGGGGTTTTACTCCTTTTGGAGACCAAATTACAAGCCCTATTCCTATCGTTGGATTTGTTCTCAAACTATCAAGTCATAATTTTTATGGTTATGATTTTTCAACACATAGACGATCTACTAAGAAAGCAACCATAGTTTGGCCTTTCATTGCCTTTTGAGCAACACATTATAAACAGAACGCTAATATCACATTTTCTAGAGGAAACAAAGCAAGAACATCTCTTAAGAATTTACTTCTTAAATTGTTGGTCAATTGTAATAACCTTTTGAACGATGTTTCACATGTATATCGCTTTTTTCGTTAACAATTTTAGTAGTAACAATCTTCATAGTGGGATCCTTATAGTAGATCATAAAAGAAGAAATGTTTATTTCTTGTTGTTATGATAAAACTTTATATCTAGAGAGACCTTCGAAGTTACCTCAACCAAGTCTCCAAATTTATTTGTATCAATCTTCTACCTAACAATTGTGAAGCCTTTTTTCGATAACATTTCTAGCTTCACTACCAAATCATCCTTTTATGCTTCAAGTGTTGATTGGAAAAACTACGTATGGAAGATTTCTTCCAATTGTTGCCAATTTTGGACTAATCCTCACAACTGTGGGATCCCCTTTTCCTGATGGCTAGAGGTTTGGCCACTCCTCCAATATCTCAAGTAAACAAGGTGCAATGTGAGGTACGGATAACTAGTCTAGACTTAGCATATCTAATGAAAATCCACCAACCATACAGAAGTGCTACATCTAGATCACATGAGACATAGAGTCGTTATCTAATCTTTTGGAGAGAATAGAAAACCATGACTCGTACCTAAAGGCCATGATCCTTCATCACCAAAGTGTCTCGGCTCGAGAGTCTAGGTATGATGGGGAAAGGTCATTTCTTAAGCACACTCACTCACCTGATCAACGATCGACCTCTACTAATTCTTGACATGAAATTCGTTAACAAAATATGAACATGTAACCCAGTTATTAATGCTAATATTACTATGTGAAACAAATAAATATAGACTAAACCACTTAATTTGGAATTTTTCAATCTCTCGTATTTTGAAAGAGTTTTTGATGCGACTAGACCGTTAAAAAAAAAAAAAAAGAAAAAAAAAAGGAGGAGGTGAGATAACTTGCAAACGGGAAGATCCGAATTATTCCAACTTTGGTGATAAAGCCTCAAATTAGTGGGCAAACACAGAGTTTATATCACATAAGCCCATAGTCACATGGTGTAGTATGCTAGACATGATAAAGAAATAATCACACATAGAGGATGCAAAGAAATAGAAGAATGTTCACCTAGTACTCTTTTGCACCATGACATGTGCGTAAAGGGTTAGAAACCAATGCATGATCCTAGATACAAGTCTAAGTGATGAGATGCAAAGGAAATAACGAGAATACTTACCAAGTACTCCAGCCAAGTACAACAAAAGATAAATAGTTAAAATATATGTATGACCCTAGATGCGAGTTTCTACCAAATGCAATATTTACACACAAAATGAATCCTACGAGCCCTATTGCTACTAAGATGAGAAGTGATACAACGAATTTATACACGCCATGTAATAATATGATTTAATGAACAATTATGATCCGGGCTCGGATGCATGATATGAAGCTAAACATGTGAATGTTATGATGGTAGTACGAAAAATCAAAGGAAAATAAAAATAAGCTAGAATAAATAAAAAAAGAAAGTAAGGTTAAGGGGAAGAGAAATCCATCCCAACGCACACGACAGATATACGAGCTACTATTTCTATAATAATCAGGACTCTAGCGAGGTCCTAACCCTCGCACTCATGGAAACGGATATAAGCTATTCGAACCCATGGAAAAGACATTCGGGAGGGTAAGTCCGACCTATCCTCGCTGAGGAAACCATGCTTGTGTTTTTGTAGTTAGCAATAATCAACAATTAAAGAATGAATAAGAAGGCTTCAACGAGGATAGAGAATTTCTCACCCTCTAGCACATGAAAAGGGGTATAAGCTATGCAAATTCTTGAAATAGTGACGAGAGGGGAGATTCGGTCTACTCTGATGGAAAAAAATTGGCATGGGCTTCTATATTAACAAAAATCAAGACAATGATAAAATAAGAAGGCTCTAACGAGGATAGAGAGATTATCTCCCTCTAACACATGAAAAGGGTTAAAAAGTACCCAAATTCATGAAATAGTGACTAGAGGGGAGATTCAGTCTACTCTCATGGAGGAAACCTTGCATGGACTTTTATATTAACAAAAATCAATCAAAATAACAAACGAAGAAAACTCTAATGATGAGAGAGAGAGAGGTTCTTGTAATGACCCCAACCTATGATGATTAACTGCTAAACCATGATTAACGATGCCTAATAAGTAATTGAGATGACATTCTGAATTAATTGCATGTGAGTTGCATTATTTGTGTTTATATCTGTCTATTGTAGAAATATTTTTTTGTGTTTCTATTTTGATCTGTGAATTGAAGGCCTTATCGGCATCCGATTACAAAATTGACTTGAATTATGTGTTAGTTAGAATTTTTAAAATTTTATGGTAGGTTTAATTAAAATTTGATTTAGAACGAATTAATTAACATAATTAATGCTCATTTGCTTAGTTTGAGCCAAGAAGAATTAAGTCAATTTCATGGAGCCTATATAAGGCCCACTTGACTCCATTAGTTCATTTTGCATGCTGATTTCTCCATGTTGAAGCTCTAAATGTGAGAGTGAGAGAGACCAAAGGAAAAGAGTGAATCAAGAAGAAGAAAAGGGGAGTTGGTGAGATTGAAGGAGAATTGGTGGATTTGAGCAAGAATTTGGTAGAATTCTAGAGACTTGGGAACTCTAGGTAAGATCATGCCCTTAAACTTTGTGTTCACAACATAAGTAGGTGAATTTAAGAAGTCTAAGTGTTTAAACTTGAGAATTGAGCCTGGAATAAGAAATTTGAGCATGATTCATGCATTGCATGCATACTTCATGAAAATTGAGTTTGAATTCTATTTTAAACCTCACATGCATGGAGTTGTATTTGGTAAATGCTGAGAATTCTACATGATTTTGTGTACAACACCTCATTTGTTCATGATTTGAGGAGTTTGAACTCAACACAATGCATGCATGTGTCATACATGAAGTTTAAGATGTGATTTTGAATAATTGACATACTTTTGGGCCTTGATTTTGTAAAATGATCTTCAATTCAGGATATTCTATAAGTTTCTAAATGTTTTCTTGAGTTTTGGCCCAAAAGGATGAGTTTTGAAGTGTTGAATTCGAGTTTTGAAGCTTGGAAGCAAATATGGAAATTCCAGAATTCTACTTCCACGCTCGAGCGAGGGAACCTGCGCTCGAGTGACCACTCTGTGATCTTGCACGTCCGCTCGAGTGACCAAAAGTTGGCTTAAGCGTGAAATGCAAGCTCCTAGAAGTTCACATGTTTTGCAGATCGCTCGAGCGACAAGAGTTGCTCTCGAGCGTATGAGCGAGGACTTCAGTCACATGCTCGAGCAATCGTCGAGCGGAGAAATCACACAACCTGTACTTTTACAGAGTTTACAGACCGCTCGAGCAAAGGAAGTTATGCTCGAGCGACCACTCACGAACCTCCGCTTGAGCGAGGTCCCTGTTTTCAGCATAACTAACTAAGTGTTACCAAGTGCATTTTGGCATCCTTATCGCATCCTAGGCATTCCTAGGTCATGATTAAGACACGATAATGCGGATAAGACTTAGAAACACACTAAGAACGAAACACAATGATTGTCATGAATCCTGGGCGTGTGTTTCAATGTGTACATGTTATGTGTTGTTTGTAGGTCATGCACCATAAGCTATCTGATGTGTCTCCTTTATTTGTTCTGCAATTGGAGCCATTCGTGAATAATAACTTTGTAAAGCTATGTTCAATTTATAAATTCTTTCTGAATGATATAAGATAATTTGTTTCTAAAATATTATTTTCTGAATGAAAGAATGGTTGTCCAATGTTTCTGAAATGTATTCGTGGCATTCTTAGCTTCAGATGACATCTATTATCTGTTCTTTTACGTCCTAATTATGGGTCAACTGTACATCTCATGAGCCAACTGTTATGGATCCTTCTGTATGTGGGTCAACTGTACGTCTCATGAGTCAACTGTACGTCTCATGAGCCAACTGTACCGTCTCCGCGCACGTGAGTCAACTGTATGCCTTTATGGCCGTCTCTTTATGGGTCAACTGTTTCTGCTAGTGCTTATGGATGTACCACGTATGATTAACTGCAAATTCTAATTATGAATATGATTCTGAATTTGATTCTGTTTTGAACTATGATTTCTGAACATGATTATGAATCCATTTATGATAACTACTGAATTCTGTTTTCTGTAACTATTATGGACAGCATTCATTGAAATCCTTTACTCTATTATTATTCACTAGGCTCTAGCTCACTATATTATTTATGTATGTTGGTGATCAGGCGCGTGACCAGGCTCAATGATGATCGCCTGGATTTCCTTTTGTCAGCCACCCTTTGTGCCTCCCGAGGAGGTTCTGGATTAAGTCAAATCAAGTGGTCATGTTTTCGGAATGATGTTTAAACTCTTGTTTTGCTTTCTTTTGTGACTCTCGTACAATTTTTGACTCTCTGTATATTGGGTTAAGTTCTCCGTTTGTTTTTATCTGTATCAGCGAGTGACGTAAGACTATATTATGACGTCACTTATATTCTATGCAATACAAAGTTTTAAAATTATCTGTCCCATGTTTGTCTACATAGCTCAATGGACGCTATATTTTGTATGTTTGTTTATGCTAGCCCCTTAATTATATTGTATTCTGTTCAGAGGCCTTTGGTAATCCCAAGATTACTGGCCGGTTACGATGCTAAACCCATAGGGGTGAGTTTGGGTCGTGACAGTTCTCCTCCTCTTACTTGTGAAAATGAGTATAAATTACTCAAATTCATGTAAAAGAGGTTTGGGAGGGGAGATCCAATCTCTTCTCATAGAGGAAACCATACCTGGGTTTCTAACCTATAACAAATCAAGAAAAAGCAAGTTGGACTTGGCCAAAGTCGCTAAACAAGCTTTTACTAGCTACAGAAAAGGGTAGAAGAAGAGAGAATCCAACTAAACTATCAGCAACAACCCA
Source organism: Camellia granthamiana (assembly GCA_036172215.1). NCBI lineage: Eukaryota > Viridiplantae > Streptophyta > Magnoliopsida > Ericales > Theaceae > Camellia > Camellia granthamiana. The sequence continues at coordinate 2,226,745 of CM069909.1, forward strand.
ACAATGATCTCAAGAAAATTCTAATAAGAAATAAAAAGAGATGGAAGATACAAGAAACTCAAGAATGGAAGTAAGGATTTCCTCTAGGCTTGTAGAGATAGGGCCCAAGCTAGTCATAGGCTCCAATCTAAACTCCCTCAAGCTGGTGAAGATCTCTAGCTCCAAAACTCCAAGCAAATGTATGAAGAGAGTAGTCCAAGTGTCTAGGTATATGAAACTCTATGCTCAAAACTCTCTAATCCTCACTCAGATTGATTAAATTACTCAAATAGTTAACTAGTTTAAATTAGGTTCCCTCAACTAATTTACCAAATTGACTAAAACTAGTCAAATTTTCCAACCCTTAATCCTTTGAGAGGAGGGGGTTAAAAGGGCTTAGGGTGCTTGGAATATACCATTTGATCCTTAAAGATTCGGATGGCATATTCCAAGATGCTAGGAGACACCTCATGAGAAATTTATTTGGCTGATGGTGGCTGGCATTCGCCTGACAAGAGTTGTACGGCCGACCAAGAGTGGTCCGTCATGTTTTCTCAAAAATTTGTTTGGTAGAGCACGAATGGTTTGGGCGTGCTTCCTAGGACCAAAGTGGTCCTAACGTGCTCGCTCTAACCAATGTTGTTTGTCGTGTTTCTCTAACGTTGTTCGGCCGACCAAGCATTGTCCAGCGTTATTTTTCTCAAAAGGTCTCCCTTCTCATTAGTTCCGACTTTCTAAGCTCTCTTTTCTGCAAAATAGGTCAACAGCTTTTGGAAATATAATGCTAATAGAGGTTGAAATGAACGGAAAGGTACCACTTGCCTTAAAAACATTTCAAAAAATATAGGTTTGAAGGTTTAGAAAACTCTTTGGCCAAAGCAGGTATAGGAAGGTTTGTCTCTCTTCATCCAGGACTTGTGCTTAAAACGATTTTTGCTTTCATCATCGGGAGCTTCGAGTCAGAGCCCCCAAGTCGTAAGGCCAATAAAAAATGGGGTGTCTACAGCAACAAACAAGTATACCACATGAAAGTTGTTTTAGTCAAAGAAATAAGGAACATTCTAAGTTTTAAGCAATCATTACTTGCAAATTTCCCTCATTGTCCAGTGAACCTTTAATGTGTTCAATGGTTGACTGGTTTCCACTTCCTAAGAATAAAGTAAAAAATCTGAATCCCTTTAAGAATTCATACAACCTACTTACCTACTCAACATATTATCTTATATATACTAGAGTGTAGACATCATATTTTTGACGACCCTTAAGACTTGGGTGCCACTGATTGATCACTTAATGATGAATGTGTGCGCTTGTCAAATGCTCGATGTCCTCAGCAGGAAACCTCAGTTTTGAGCTTCAAAAAACCCAAAACCCTACACATCTCTTGCCTTGTTTTTGGACCAAAACAATAGCTTTTCAAGCCTAAACATCCTGGGACCTACAGACCCACTAGTGTGGACTGCTGGCCACTAGTGTGGACTGTCGGCCATTATTAGTGGCCTGTCGACCACTTGTGAAAAATTTCAGATATTGTTGCCAGCTGTCTCCACAAATGCATGCACCATTCCAGCTGTATCTGTATAGATATTTTCGAGATAGTCTCATATTTTTCTATATATAGATGGCCCTCTCTCATTGTTTAAGGGTTAGAAAATTTTGAGAGCAAAAGTTTTGGAAAACATTCTTTCTCTCTACATTTCTCTCTCTCTCTCTCTCTCTCTCTCTCTCTCTCTTGCAACTTCCTTAACCTTTGCCTATACAGTCTAAACCAAACCTAGAGAGTTCTTTGCTGAGGTGATTTGAGCTTGAATTTTAGCTCTTTTAGCACTTGAGAGTGTGAAAATTAGTGGTTTGTAATTCCAAGAATCATTCATTTTCAAGAGGTATACATTCTAGTTTTCTTGTACCATCTCTTTTCCATCTTTTCTTGCTGTTTTTGAGCTATTTCTTACCTGTATTTTTTGGCTGAAACTTGTGGTTTAAGGCCATTGAAGGTAGAGGGGTTGACCACATTTCTTTGAACCTTGCTTCTTAGGCCTTTGCCCTTGTGTTTCCCATATTCTCATTAACTTTTTTTGAGCTTTTTACCACTAATTTTCAGAGGTTATTCAGAGTCTAAAATCATGTTTTGAAGTCCCAAAAATAGAGGGGTTAGCCTCCCCTCTTTGTGCTTGTTTACTAGCTTAATTTTCTCATTATTTTAGCTAGCTTCTTCAAGCTTTTCCATATTATTTCCAGCAATGTTTTAGTGTAATTTAGGACTACCTTAGTGTGATTACTTCATTTATCCTTTGTATAGTATGTTTGTAGTGTAATGGTCTTCATAGGTTTGGTGGTTTAGGCCTTAGCCACCAACCTATTTGAGTTGATAGTATTTATTTCTTGCTTTCTATACTAGTGTTCATCTCTAATCACTTCTGCAACCTCCCTCCGTTCTTGGCTTTTTCATTTGCTTTGAGAGTTGTTTCAACCGATGGATTGTTTAAGCTTGAGATTGAGGTCGTTGTGCTTAATGGTTTAATCTCTTCGGAGGTTCATTACCAACGGCATGACATCTCTCTCATGCCTAAAACAACCTTTTGTTTGACACTTCTTTCCATTAAAGGACTTAATGCTCATTTTGGACTAAATGAACTAATGAATGGAAAGGTAAGTAAAAGAGGTTAATAAAACTTGGACTAAAATGGAATAAGATAAAATTAACTTGGGTTCAATCGGATGTTAATTGAACCCTTGAGTCTTGAGTCGTTTCATACTTGTTAGTGATGAAAACGGTTCAAGAATCAATGCCAACCCTTTCCCTTGATCAATCCATGATAGGGAGGAGGTTTTGAGAGTCATTATTTGTGCATTTATTGAAATTGTATCCCTTGGTTTATAAGTCATCACGCAATGAAATTGTGTCGATTGATGGCTTGCGAGTCAAGCCTACCCCTCCTTTTACCTGTTGATGATAAGGAGAGGCAGGGTGGACAGATATCCCCTGAGAATGCTCTGTTTGTGCTTTGTTTGTTATCTATTGCAGCAGAAGAAACCCTATATTATTGGCCGGCAGGCCACTTTTAGTGGGCGGTAGGCCACTACTTCTAGGCTGCCGACCACTTTTGTCCACCAAGTAGTACCCTTCTTTTACAAAACAGAGCAGAGGCTGAGGTAAAAATAGTGCAATCTCCTGACTGTGCAATATAAGCATTCCGGCAGCAAAACAGAGAGCATTTTCAGGTGGAAATTTCGTGTGCATGCATGAGTCGTCCCTCGTCTCTTGGCGCTCGTTAAATTATGCTTGTAGTAGTTAATTACTTAAGTTAATTAATGTTGTATTGTAGCCAATTAATTAGTTTAAATTCTAATTTGTAATAATTAGTTAAAGTAGCTAGTTATTTTTGTATTGTAATTAATTAATTAGTTCCAATTTGTAATAATTAACTAGCGTAGTCTATTTTAGTTGATTTGTAATAGTTAGTTAATTTGTATTAGTTAGCTAGTTAGTTTATTCGGACCCTTCTACGCGAGGGCACAATTGTAATAATGTATATGATTTCCAACCCCACGTCTTTCTCCTTTTTATTTACTTGCTTATGATGGTTAGTTTAGAGCATCATATTTCGTTTAGCATTTTCCATGCCTTGTATCCATTGTTTTGCATGAATTGAGTTCGGTGCATCATTCTAACTTGCATTGTTATTATTTACACTTCTTTGAATACGTGCTTTACTGCATGCTATCAAATTGATTCACATGCCATGTTAAATAGCCGAGCATATTTAGATTGCATATCGTATGTGTTGCATTAGTCATATTGCATTTGATAGTGGCATGCATATTTTCTAATTCTTTTGTTTTCTTTGGCTTGCCTTGGAGTACTAGGTGAGCATTTATTGCTTTAACATATAGCATGTGTGTGATTGTTGCCATGTCAAAGCATGTTCACCATGAGGCTAAGTGCTTAAGTGATAAACTATTTGAATGCTTGTAGATGAAGGCTAGTTGCTTGAATTTGGATAGTTAGATTAATGTACATTTGAGCCCACTTTTTCAAGTGGCACATTCACAAATGTTTTTTTTCAAAAAACAAACATGAAATCAAATGTTCCAATTTTTGCAAATTAGTCTATACTTGTATGTGCGTCACATAGTAAGTTAGCCTAATAAATCGGAACAAGAGCATATAATATAAATAGGAATCACATCATGATTAGTAGAGGCTGATCTTTGATCGGGCGAGCGGGGGTGCTCAATTCATGACCTTCCCCTCTCGTACCTAGGTTCTCGAGCCGAGACAATCTTGGTGATGACGGACACGTGGCCTTTGGCATGAGTCTCGGGTTTCCTAAATTTCTCAAAAATATTTAGGTGGTGACTCTGTATCTGGTAAAGCAGTCCATTCTTGGCATTTTGATTCAAAATCGATTTTCCAAAAGATTTACTGGATTTGGACTCTTTTGTGTTTATCTATTTCACATTGCACTTCTGGAATCAGATTCAGAACCACGAAGGTCTGAACTATAGGGCTTATCGTCTTTCGAAAGGAGCACGAAAAGTCATGCTACATAGAGATTGTATCCTTGTGAGCCATAGTTCCATAAATATCTTGTATGAGACCAATAGTTTTATCTATTGGTAAGGTAGGTGTTACAACAACCATTGGTGGTTGTTCGAGCACTGGAGATGGAATATTTTCCATCATTCTTGGTTTCTCGTTTATGTGCCTAATTGGTTTCTCCTACCCTTGAGTCCCTATTTGACTACTTGATTATTTGCTAACCTCAGAGATGGTCTTACTATAGTATTATTTCCTCCCAAATTTTTCTCATACGGAGGGTAATTATAGTCATTTTGCGTATACCATTCCATTGGAGGCATTAGCTTATAATAAAACTTTCGTGGGTTTTTAAGATCACAAATTCTTCTTTGAGAGATGCTAGATTGTTGGCTTTTTCTGTTGGCCATCTCCAACCATATGTTGGCAATGATCCTCTCTATAATGTCCATTCATTCTTTGTTGAAATGGTAGCAAGTTATTCTCTATATTCTGGAGAAATGGTGATCAACAGGATGTTACCTCTCCAACAAATTAGTTGCCAAATTATTAACATAACTCATCAGTTGTTGGCAAAGTTGTTTTATAATTGGCCCTATCTAGAATAAAACTTAGTTTGAAACCACAATTAGGGTAGAAATGTTATGACTTTACTAACCAACATTATCACTAGCCTATCTATTATTATTTTGAGGAAACTTCCTTGTTAAAGGAATTTATAGCAACCTCTGGTTCTCTCCCCACGTCTTGCACATTGTTAAAAATATAACTTCTTGTTATCTCTTTGTCCTTGTCATGGAGCACTAGAAAGTGTGTCCTATCGGGTGTGCCAAAAAAAATGTTGGCTTTGAAATGCCTTTGAATGACATAATTGTAATTTAGGCATGGTAGAAAAGGTTGAACAACCTTTTTAGATTTAAACCTAAGCTAATTAAAACTAGATGAATGTCTTAATGGTTCTTTTGTCTCAATGTGCCAACATTGAGGACAAGTAATACATAATTAAAAGTAAAAAGAAAGTAAAAGGAAATAAAGTGCAAAGTAATTGAATTAGTGAACAATATAATTGTGAGATCCTTAAATTTTGTAAATCCTAGTAAGACCCTTACTTTTGAGTTATTATAATAAAGCCCTTAGTTCCCTGTTTATTCGCAAAATTAACCCTAGAACTAAAAACGTATCACGGATGAACCCGTACAAACCCTAATTGATCTTGTTAACTTAGAAATCATTTCTAACACTCTAGTATTAATTATTTAACTCTCTAATTTTAGATTAGTAGCTTAAAATCCTAATTTTTGATTTTTATCATTTTCATTCGGTTGTGTGTCCTTTAATTCAAAGCAAGATCATTCAAACCAAATTATTTTTCCTAACATTATTTTAATTAATACTATACTTGAAATAGATATTCTAATCAATTCCAAACCCACACATTTTATTTTAATTGCATCTTGAGCCCAAATCATTCTTTATACATATAAAAGCACACCCCCAATATTATAATCCTTTTTAAAAATATCTACAATATGTATATACATAAATAAATGAGAAAAGACCCTCAAATCTATATCACATGGCCAACCACCCTATCATATACACTTGTAGTGTACTTTTGGAAACAACATTGCATGATTCATGGAGGAAAATTTAACCTTGGTACCATAATTCAAGGAAAGTTGTCTTGTACTTGTAACTATCTTGATTCTACTTAAGCCTAACCCTAACTAGATCATGCCTTAATACATGATTAGGCTCCCTAATGATCCCTCATTCCATTACCTTCCAACTAAATACATCTCAATTCCATTCCATTCCAACCAATGGGCATTTTGGACCTTTTACACCAATTTTATTATAAAACACCACCACCCTCCACATGTTACACATCTCATACACTCACACACCTACACATTCAGTTGAGAGAAAGAAAGAAGAGGAGGAAAGTGAACTTTGGTAGTGGAGGAGAGGAAAAGAGGAGAAAATTGTGCAAACATTTCACTAGGCAATCAAGTAAGTCACAACACAACTCTCTCTTATTTTTCCTTTCAAATACATGCTCTTAGAAGTTTTAAACATTAATTTCAAATATGTTTTGATGGTATTTTTGTGTTAAAAATGAAAGGAGTTGAGCCTTGATTCTACCCTTCTTGTATTTCTCTTAATCGGTATAAGATTGCCTTTTTCTATATCAATCTCTCAAAATTTCCGAAGGCACACCTACACCTTAAATTCTGAGTTTAATACATATTATTTATCATGTTTTCATCACAAGAGAAGTGGAAAATTGCCCTTAGTTGACCTCTTTTCTCATCAACTTTCTTATTTTAAGAATTGTGCCAAAAAAATATGTTTTATAGCCAACTTGCGAAAATTCTATAAACATGAATAAAAATCTTTTGGACCTCCATTTTATGTCAAAATCTTTCTTAAGGAGTTAGATTTCAAGGAAAATTGGTTTCATTGGAAAAAAAGTGAGCGGTTTGAAAGAAAATCCAATTTTCGTAACGGTCGATAAATCTGGACAGCGCTGGAGCATTTCTTAAATAACTAAAAATCTAGAAAAGCTATCACATTTCTGAAACATGTTCTGAAAACTAGATTAAATTCTCTACAAACCATAGGAAGTCCAAATTCGGAAAAAAAATTTGAAATAGCCCTTTTGATTTTAATCTTTAAATGGTACTGAATCTGGAAATTTAGTTTTGCATGGGTGTTTTATGCTCTTGTGTACATGAATATGCTTATTATTTTATGATCATGTCTTGGTATGATATATCATATGTTATGGTTATGTTCCTTATCTTCTTCATTTTAATGATGCTCATGCTAGTGTGAATAGTATTATCTTGTTGAGTCTGTTCTAACTTGACTTAAAACATTGATCCAAATGGAAAACTTAATTGGGATGGTATTGAGTTTTCGATCACTTGAATAATGAAGAGATGATAATGTGTTATGTATGGATTGATGGGATGTGCTCCCTACTTGAAGGTTGAGTCTTGCGTAAGCGGTTGTCGCGTAAACCCTAGAATGGAACGGACGTATTCGGACTCTTTGCGATGGTTTGGTTAATGAGATAAGGTTGGATTCGGACGGGACATTCAGGAGGATAAAACTTTTTTGGAAGGATAAGGTTGGATTCAGGAGATAAAACCTTTTTCTTTTCGCCGTCCCTTTTGAGGCCCTGTGGTCGGTGCTACGCGGTATATAACCGTTGGTAAGCATTCGAGGTAAGTTCTGCAACAAAGCAGCAAAAGGGAGAGGTTCGAATAGTTCGGTGCCCAATTCTTGTGGTTGGGAGGATGAAATCTTTTTGGGGGATTTCTAGAATACTAACCACTAACATTATAACCTTGTTATCTATTTGAATGACATGTTCCTTTCCTCTATTATTGAAATTGCTGTTATTGACTTAAATATCATGCTTCACTACTTGCTTGCTATAAATATGATGGTGTATTGGATTGGGAAAAAGGGACGAGGTGTGTGTGCGTTTACTGGGCATTCAAAGCTCATGGCGTTTCATGCCAGGTATTGAAGACTATTAGACCGATCGAAGGCAAAACAGAAGCATTTGAGGATGTACGGCTACCCTAGGAGGATTAGAAACTAGTTTGTGAACGTGTTTTGAGATTATAAGTGAGAGATCTCATGTTGTATTTAAGACTTGATTTTGTAATTATTATATATCTGTACATATCTTTTATATTACTTATTCCTAATTGTCTCGTCGATTTATGTAGACCTTGTGTTAATATCTTGTTAAGATCTGTCAAAGGGGTAGCTTTGCTATCTAAGGTGGTTGGACTATAAAGGGAGGCTATATTGACTGCTCCGACCTTTCTGGGATCTTGCTTGGTTATTATCCAAAGGACTCATTAGTGACGTTTTCTACTCTTGTAACCTTAGATAAACTCTGTATTTAATTGTTAGCATATTCTCTGATGTTCCCGATTTTTGGGGCGTCACAATAATTACTAAAAGCGAAGTTAGAATTGATTAAAAGAACAATACAATTTCAAGATCACACTATCTTGCTACTCTTACTCATATCTTTAAAGTTCCTCCTATGGTTATAAGAATCGAATCCACTCCTAACTAGTGAGAACTACTACTAAGAAAATATAATAATAAGTCTAGATTTTTAATCTAGAGGTTCATTTCTCCTTCAATTGGCCTTCTATTTATAGACGCAATGCTTTAACTACTTACTACAACGTATTCAGGTTTTTGAGACAAAAATTAAGGACAAAATCATTTTTCAGGGATGAAATGTTGTATTTTTAACAATGAAATTGGATATTTAGTGATGAATAACTTTTTTTTTAGACCAAATTTTTTTTCGTCCCTCTCTCAAAAAGTAAACTTTTTGGCACCAAATTAAGTTATCCCTACAAGTGCATTTTTAGCAGCAATTTCAAAATTCTGTCGCTAAAAGCTTTTTTTTTTTTTTTCCTTTTGGGATGACCTTTAAATGACGGCTTTCATGATGACAGGAATTGGTCCCCAAATATTTTTTACAACTAAATTTTCACTTTTGGGGACAAAAACATTTGATTCCTAAAACTTTTATAGGTTGCAGTGGCTTGTGATCACTTTCAACGACCCGTGATATTTCTTTCCTTCTCAAGTGTTGACTTGTTTCCCTTTTCTTTCCCTCATTTGTTGTTCCAGTAATGGTGCTAGTGTCTTTTGCATTTCAAGAAGCTGCACATTTTTTTTTAAACTCCTATAACTACCCATGACCCATGGATGTTTCATCTTCTTAGGAGTTTTGTGGACTTCTTATGTGTTAGATACTCTCTTCAAATATCTCTAGATTTACCGTTTTAACTATGAATAACTATTTTGCACCCATTTCTGCCCAATAATTGGCTATTCAATTCGACGATTGTAAACAAATGAAATATATTCCAATGCGCATAAATCCTTTTAAGTACCAGCCACACTTGTTTATGCTACCATTGAATGGGTCCTAATCGCTATTTGTTATCTAGTTAGTTGGTTTGGATATCGACTAGGGTGTCGGGTTTGGTGGTTATAGTCTAGGGTGAGGTGAGGTGGTTGCAAGTAGTGAGGGAGAATAGAGGCAGTGATGGCAGTGATGGAAAAAGTGGCTAGGGTTATTTCTAGAAGAAAACTAATAGAGACAAGGGTAATTTCATAATTCTACCAAAAGATTCCATATTTTTGTAATTAATTTTGGTTCGTCCACCTATGATGTAATGTTTGAAAACTTCCCATTGACTGGTAATAAATTACCTCATTTCCCATTGGATGTTGTATGACCAAAATTCTATAATAGACCCTGCTTTTTTGGGTGTATATGTAAAATATCACTTTCTTTTATAACTAAGTTACATTCATTCATAACTAAAGACACCACAATGAATCACAACTAATGACCACTTTAGTCATAATTAGGGGGTGAACAGTGAATATACCGATCCGCCCAAACTGACTGAACAGAGCCGATCCGAAGCATTTTGGACGGATGCGTAATGACGAGCGGACGGTTGCGGATTGATTTTTTTTAATCCGCCTAGTTTTGGACGGATGACAGATTTAAGGTTCCTTTAGTCGCAATCGAACTGCCAAACTGCGAGCACCCCTAGTAATTTGTAAGACTTGGTAGGTGTTTGGGAAGTGAGTTTTTTTGTAGGTTTTTTTAGTTGTAGGATATTATTGGAGAAATTTTTTTTTTGTGTTTGGAGAGATAGTTGAGTTTTTTTGTGATTGGATGTGATGTTTGTGAGAGAAAAAGTGAAATGATTATGGGGTTTGATGTTATATTTTGTTTGGATTTGTTTTTTTTTTGGTTTTGTAACCAATTTGTCTTTTAGTGAAAAAAAAAAAAAAAAAACCAAAAAATCTCCTTCCCAAACAGAGCCTTGATGTTTTCAATTTGTTTAGATACTCTGTTTGTGTTTTTAATTGAAAAAGAGTTTAAATATTCTGTTGAATATATTCTGTTGAAAAAGAGTTTTCAACTTGAATATATTTTTTGAATTGAAAAAAATAAATGTATTATTTATTTATATTTTTTGGTTTTTAAATCTAACTCTAAAAATAATAAATAAAAAAGATGATATATGCTAGTTGGTTTTTGTTTTAAAAAACAGATATAAATGTAACAATACAGAGACATACAATCTGTACTACTGCTCTGTTCATAATTTTGGTAGTTTGAATTGTTTTTATATTTTAAGAACCGCAGATTGTAATACTTTATGTAATACTTTATGTAGATGAGGCAGGCTGTGATTGTAATATGTGGATAAGACATGCAATGATTGTAATATTCTAAAGTTTCAAACTTTCTTTATTTAGATGAGGCATGCAGTGATTGTAATACTTTTTTAAGTCATCGACTGTAATACTTTTTTATTTTTATTTTTGGGCAAATTACACAAATAGTCTCTATAGTTTGGGGCTTGTGTCACTTTGGTCACTGACTTTTTAATTGTGACACATTTGACCATGAATTTTGAATCTTGTTTCAAATAAATACAATTGAATATATAATTAGATTTTTCAAGGGTAAAATTGTCAATTTGATAAAATATAAACTAATTTGACAAAAATAAATGTCAAGCAAATATTTTTGAATTTTTAAAAATTATTTCTACCTACTAAAAATAAAATTATGTAAAATTGATAAATCTTTTGGACATTTATTTTTTTTTACCACATTAATTTTTATTATGTGTTTGGATGATGATCATGTAAAATTAATTTAAAAAAATTAATCATGTAATTATTATTAATTTTAAATAATTTTATCATTGGTGGATAAAAATAATTTAAAAAAAATTAAAAATATTTTTTGACATTTATTTTTGTCAAATTAGTTTATATTTTATCAAATTGACGATTTTACCCTTGAAAAATCTAATAATATTTTCAATTGTCCTTATTTGGAACAAGATTCAAATTTCAGGGTCAAATGTGTCACAATTGAAAAGTCAGGGACCAAAGTGACACAAGTCCCAAACTATAAGGACTATTAGTGTAATTAACCCTTTATTTATTTTTTATTGAGGAAGTGCACAAGTTGAATTATGTTGAAAATTTATAAAATTTAAACGGCCAAACCGATTCGCATCCATTCACTAATTCGCTCAATCCACATCCGTCGGATTGGCAGATGAATACAGATTGAGTTTCTCCAATCTTCCAATCTAGCGGATAGATATCGGATTGGAGATTCCGCACCCTTAGTCATAATAATAATAAAAAAAACTTCATTAGGTCATAATTATGATCATGATCATAAACCATAATGACTTATAACTAGAAAATATTTTCAACAATTATAGTGAGTCATAACTATACATTACTTAACTCATAGCTAAAGATCACAAAAAAATTATAACAAGATATATTGTACATTCCACTCAAAAAAAAAAAAAAAAAGAAAAAAAAAAGAAAAAAGAAAAAAAAGAGTATATGTATTATAAAATGTCTCATAGAAAATAGATAGATAGATGAGGTAATCTTTAAATGCCAAACACTAATACAAAAGATAGACCATTTCGAATTTAATTTGCTGATATTAAACCAATGAACCATGAAGTTATGATGCAAACTTACAAAAAGGTCAACGACTTCATTTGACTAAAGAAAGTTGGTATGTGTCCACCCAGAAAGTTATCATCAAGGAGACTGTTCATCATAGATAGCCAATGTTAGTGTATAAAACCTTACATGCATCATAAATGTTAAATTACCCTAACATGTTCATTTTTATTACCCATAGCATTGTTAGGGTTTTACCCATTATGACAATGATGATGAGATGATCTTAGTTAGGTAGGGAAAATTTATTTAAAACGTAAATTGAAATTAAATGCACTTCAACATGATTACACAACTTACATATATGAAAGCTTGGACAAATTTTGCAAAGAAGATGGAATCTTACTAAACTTGTTATTAGCCAAGGATCTGTGGCAACAAAATTAAACAAAAATAATTAAATAAAATTTCATTGATGATTCCATATAGTAGAGTTGCCACTTCTGAAAGAGAAAAAAAGAAAAAAGAAAATAAATAAATAAAGAAGAGAAAGAATTGTTGTCAATCAAAAGTTACATCAAACACCGTATGTGTCATGCATTTCACTGTCTTCTCGTTCAATGCAACTAAGACCGTTTAGTGATACAAAAATGTGCATGATGAGTTCATCCCGGTCTAAAGGCAATAATAAACTAAATCACCTCATACAAAATAATGATACTTTGCTGAGCTTGTAAATTGACTTATTTGTTTTTGCTTTTAGCAAATTTTTTTTGAACTTTGAGTCAATTTGTTTATACTTTATAAGTTGGTCCAAACTAGAAGATCTTACAAATTAAAAATAATAAATTATTTTTGAAACATAATGCTGAAAACAAAAAATAGACTAACTTTTAAAGGTTTTTTTTGTCTTATTTTTGTTAGCTTTTTCCATCGACTTTTTCCAAAATGTTTCCAACGTTTTTAAGGATATGTTTTCTATTTTTTTAAATAATAGCAACTGGTTTTATGAAAATAAATACAAAAAGAATTTTTTAATCTTCAGAAATTATTTTCTTCCCAAAATAAGGGAGAGCCATACAGCAATGATTAATTTTTTTATTTTTCATTTTATTCACTGAATTAGTTCGTAGATTCTCTAGGAAAAAGATGAAAAAGAAGAAGGAAAACATAATTTGGAAATCAAACCAATCAAGCTGAGAGGTTTTTCATTAAAAAAATAATTATTTTTTCATGAAGGTTAAGGAATTGGTGAAATTACCTAACAAAGAGTATATGAAGAAATATAGATTTGAGACTACAGGCGCTCTTCCATCATCTGTTTTTGTCAACATAAGTTTATTTGGAATTTGATGGTAATAATTTATGAAAGCAGTCAATCTCCATAAAAAAATGCATGATAATAAGAACCATGTTAGAATGTTAAATTTTCCTAATAACACTACATTGTCTGCATTTCATGTGCTCTATTCAAAATTAACGAAGAAAACTACGAAAAAGAATTGTGGAATTGTAGCACTTCCAAAATTTTGAAATTAATTAATGCATTAATTTGACATAGTACATAGTCATATCAAGGGAGAGTAAGAAAAATTTATTGAGTGTCAAGAAGGTGTCACATGTCATTGCTCTAATGACTTGTATGAATTACCCTAAACAACAATTTCATCATTTCATGGAATGAAGAAGAAAGTGAAAAAGCATTTTTTGGCCTTAAAACCCTATATTTAAGCTCTGAATTGAACTTTCCTCTTAAAAAGAATGTCTACATCTATTTCACGATCAAACTTCAAATTATAAAGAAAGGATTAAGTAAGCCAACTGAGCGAAATAGTAGAAAATACCCTTACAAATCAGTAAGAGAAGTAAGTATTCCAATTTCCTGTGGTATTTCTCCTTTCAAACCAGAACTTGATAAATCACTGCAACACAAAATATAATTACATGTACAACAATACTAATTATAAATCTAAAGAAGACAAAAAAGAAAAGAAAAGGGCATATTAGTAAGAGAATGCCCTTACAACGCATTTAGTAATATGTAATCAATGCATTGGATTTAACTAAAACCTTGTCTAGTTTTTAGTGAAAGGGAAACAATGATCACCATTTTTTTACATCAAACCTCTACCAAAATACACAAAATTTCATAGCTCTCCCAAAACCCTAAAGAGGAGGAGACCTTCCTTGAAATATTTGAGCATCCAAAATGTGCCTTGAGAGCTCCAAGGCCTGGGGAAAACACCCAGGGGCCTTGTTTTCAAGTTTCTCTTATATTCTTCGGTTTGACTACCAAACTATCAGTTAGTTGATAATTTTCTTATTATTTTCATATACTTGAGTCAAGATTTTTGCTTTTGATAATGGTTAAGTCATATTCATGCATATTCCATGATTTAGAGTAGTTTTAATCATTATTTTCTTATTTTGCTACTTGTTTTGCTTTGTACCATTAGTTTTGATCACATGACATGATTATCATGCATCTAGGCCAAATATACCCATTAACTAGATATTCTCATTGTTGCATTTTGTGGTATTTGATTGTTTTAAATCTGAAAAGCCATGGTTTTATGCTCATATTGCATGTTTAGCACCTATCGGGCTTTAGGAGTTCATTTTATGTGTTGTTGCATTAGTTTCATGCTTTAGGTCGCATATATATATATATAATGTGCTAACTTGGTTTTTGTGACTTTGGTGCCGAGGAGTACCTGATAAGTGCTCTTCCCTCCTTTTGCATCTTTTTGTATGTATTTGTATTATTTCTTATTAGTAGCATGTTTTGGATATTTTATGTAATGGGACAGGCTTCTCAGATTGGAGTATGTTGTTGGGCTTCTATGGGTCCAATATAGAGCCCACATCGATGATTCGAACTGTTCAATATGTAAAGCTTATCGAGTATTTCATTCTTATAAAAAATCATGTTAATCGGACATCAATAGTCACTTGATCAAATCACATTTGTGTCAACGGTGAGTACGAATTTTAAAACAAATTAGTGACACAAATATAATCTAATCAAGTGTTTATTGATATTTGATTAACGTGATTTTTTGCAAGAAAGAAATACTTGACAAAGCCTATATATTGACAGCTTGGATTATCGATGCGGGCTCTGTAGTAGGCCCACAGAGGCCCAATAATACCCTCTAGTTGGGAAACCCAATTGGAGAGAACCCTCTACCTTATGTAATATAATTGCTCTATGCTATGAAACTTTTTGTATTTGAAAGATTTTTATTGCTTAGATTAGGTTGATTCCATTTTATTCAAATAAAATGTGTTTTGGAAATATTTGAGTAGTTGGTAAAATTTCCTTCTTTTTGGAAAGTTGTCATTTTTTGTAATTTTCCAAGTTTTAGGGAACTTTCTTAAAAACAATTTTGAAAACGAAAGAGAGTCAAGATGGAAGCAATCAAATAAAAGTGATAAAATCCTTTCTTTTGTGAGTTACATATGTAAGAGCAACCGACCTTCGGAGGAGGTGCAATTGGCTTACAACTTTCTTATTCCCTTGTTTTTCCATCTTATGTATAAAACCCACAAGATTATTGAAGATTCGGTCAAATAGTATTTTATTGAAGCCCACTTAGATCTATCATATGGCATGCATAGACCTCTTTATCATTTTTCTACATAGGCTAAGTTACCTAACAATCAATAATCAAACTTGAAACCGCTACTTGGTTTTAAGGTCCACGAACCGTAAAATAACTCCATATATAAAGGTACTATCACCAGAGAACTCGATTCGGGGACTTAGGTATGAGATGGGAAGATTTTATGCATCCATCTTGCCCGACTCAAGGTCGGCCTCTACTTATCATCTTGATAATTTTAAATTCAAAATTGGTAAGACTTATGCATGATAGGTAGTAGTAAATAAAAGAATGGGAAAAGTAGAATAGGGGTAGATAGTGAAAATACTAAAATAAAGTAGAAAGAGATAGATAGAAAAAGAGTGGTGCTATTAGCACCCCAAGAATTAATTTGGACCCCCTATTTCTTTGGACCCCCCATTTATAATTTTTGAAACCCTAAAATTGTTTTTCTACCCCCCAAATAATACCAAAATTATCCTTAAATATTCTACCCGATTGAATGGACACCCCATAGCCCCACACCCAAAACAAAACCCTTTGTTCCAAAAAAACCCTAACAAAACCTCATCCTTTTCAAACCCATGAACAAGAAGAACAAGAAGAAGAAGAAGTGCAACTCTACGACTCTGGTATGTTCTCTCTCTCTCTCTCTCTCTCTCTCTCTCTCTCTCTCTTATACACACACACACACACACATCCGATTATGGCCAGAAAGATAGATCTTCGACGTGTTTATTTGTCTCTTCCCAAATATGAAAAAATGCAAACTTCTGCGAGCTTCAAGAATTTTGACTGTTGAAAGTGTTAGGAAGTCGCCATGTTCGGGCCTGTACTCCTAAACATTACTTATTTGTTTAGGAATGCATTACCGAACAAATAAGTAATGTCCGGGCCTGTATTCCCGAACATGAAAAATGCAAACTTCTTCAAGCTTTAAGAATTTTGACTGTTGAAAGTGTTAAGAAGTCTCCATGTTCGGGCATGTACTCCCGAACATTACTTATTTGTTCGGGAACGCGTTACCAAACAAATAAGTAATGTCCGGTCCTGCATTCCCGAATATGAAAAAATGCAAATTTCTGCGAGCTTCAAGAATTTTGACTGTTGAAAGTGTTAAGAAGTCGCTATGTTCGAACTTGCACTACTGAACATTACTTATTTGTTCGGGAATGCGTTACCGAACAAATAAGTAATGGCCCCGTTTGGTAGAGCTGTGGGAAAGTGATTATAGCTTATAGCTTAACAGCTTATAACTTATAACTGTGAACATAAGCTGATTTTGACTTATAAATTAAGCTTCTCCTCCCCCACTCAAAGAATAAGTTGATTTTTGACTAAAAAAAGGTATAAGCTGTATTGTTAAACTGAATCAAACACATCAAAATAGCTTAAATTAAGCTAAAAGCTGAAATAAGCTGGAAATAAGCCTTACCAAATAGGGCCAATGTCTGGGCCTGTATTCCCGAACATGAAAAGTGCAAACTTCTGCGAGCTTTACGAATTTTTACCATTGAAAGTGTTAAGAAGTTTAGGTAATCAAATGGTTGCTGATAATGCAGTTTGTTCCCGTGGATGGATCGGACTTGTCCAAGCTCCTCAGGCCCACGTCCAATTGGTCTAGCCCACCGAGTCACCTGCAAACAAGTTCAACGGGGAACGGGGTACGGGGTAGTCCCCCAGTGAACCCTCCGACGGGCAAGTTAGAAAGGGGAGTAGAATAGAGAGAGAGAGAGTGGAGATAGAAAGCTTAACCTTCTTCCTGTCTTCAACGTTTGCTTATATCTTTTGGTAATCATTTCACTGTCCCTTCCGACCTGCCCTCCTCGCCAAAAGTCTATGCTGTAGCTTACCTTGTTCAGGGTAAGGTGGTGCTGTTCCGACGGAGAGGTGTTGTCATAATAAATGCTGTGATGGGCTGCATTAATGGTGATGTGCAGTGGCAATAACTTTGCAGATCTTTGTCTGCTGATGTGGCTTGTCCTTTACCTGCATATGTCTGAATGTGATTGGCTTTCTATGCCATGTTGGATTCCAGCTGTTCTGGGTTTTACCAGCTGGGTTATGTATTGGGCTCCAAGTGATGGGCTTGGGTTGTTTATAGTGGGCTATGGCCTTTATGGGCCTAACCACGTCAGTAGTCCCCCATTCCCGAGTGCAGCTTTAGTCTAACGAAGGGAATACGAATGAAGAGAATGAGGGTGTTAGAGATTGGTGTTAGGAGAAGGGAGACCGGCAGGGTTGACTGAGTGGGTGGACCGACCGTGAGGGGAGGCCGAGTGGAAGGGCCGACTGCAGGGAGGGCTGACTGCGAGGGTTGGCGGAGTGGGAAGGCCAATCGCGGGGAGGGCGGACCGCGAGGATCGGTCGAGTGAGGAGGCCGACCGCGGGGAGGGCTGACCGCGAGGGTTGGCTGAGTGGGAGGGCCGACCGTGGGGAGGCTGACCGCGAGGACGGCCGACCACGAAGGGGGGGTGGGGGGGCGCGGGGCTCAAGAGGCGGCATGTCACGTGGTGATTTGAAGTGGAAAAGACAGGGTAAGGGAAGGAGACAGTGGATCGTGGTCGTACACGTGGCAGCATTGCGTGGGGGGAGATTAGGCGTTGGCCAGAGATGAAACAATAGGTCATGATGGGTGGTGAAAAGACAGTTTTGGCGGATGTTTTTGAAAAGTTTTCAAACTGGCGAAAATTAATTGGGATCCTTGGAATACGGGCAAACCGTGGGCTTTTGGTATTATTCGGTTTACCTACTTCTTTGCGAAAAATCAAAACATCCCAAGTGTTAACTCCTTTGTTGCTGACGATACACCTTTGGAACACTTTTTCAATTTCCTTGTACCCGCATCTGAAGCGATTCGCAGACATACCATAGAAATGGCCCACGAAGAAGCTGTGAATGCTACGGTGGATCCACTTGGTGATGATGATGTTGTGGGGTTAGCGCAGCAGTACAGGACAGAGAGGGTGGGTTCCACCATGATAGTAGCTCCAAGGTCAATCAGCCAGGCAGAACCAGATCACTGGCATACAAAGGCGGACAGATCCATTCTTACTCCGGCGGAGTTGGAGGGGATAAGGGGGAAGTACCAGATTCCTTTGGAGATAGGGTTGAGGCTGCCGACATCTACCGAGAGGGCGTCGAATGTGCGGCCAGGGGAATTTAGCTTGTACGAGGAGGCATTACGGGGAGGTGTGAGGCTGCCGTTGCCTCAGGTTGTGGTTGATGTGTTGAATAAACTAGACGCGGCGCCAAGTCAGTTGATGCCAAACACTTGGAAAATATTGATGGCGTGCGCGAGTTCCTGGCCGCAAGCAACGGGAGGGTTGGCCTTGACGGTAAATGAGTTCTTCTCGTGTTACAAGGCCTCCGACCAGCAGGACACTTGGGTTACACTGCAGGCGGTGGCTGGACGAGGTCTGGTGGCGGGTCTGCCGTCTTCGGTAAAAGGCTGGAGGCCAAGGTGGTTCTTTGTGACTGCAAACAGCGGGGTGGGAGTTTGTACAACTTGGAAGGTGCCCACCAAATCGGTCGAGCCCAAGCTGGACAAGGTGACTGAGGACCGGGTGAAGAGGGTGAGGGATTGGAGGGAGGAGAAAGGAATAAAGTGGGACGAGCTTGTCCTACCGTCGGTCTTGTTTACCCTAAACTTGGGACTGCAGCCGCTGGGAGGGGGTCCGGAAAGGGAGGAGTTGGAGGTGCAGAGGATGGCGGTGGAGGAGGAGGAAATGAGGTTGTTCGCGTAGGCGGACAAGTATAAAGAGTCCCAACTGGGGCCTGCTCCGAAGCTGGTCGCGAAAGAGCGGATCCGACCGCGCTCCAAGCCGTTGGGGGAGAAAGACTTAAGCAGTTTTGTGCCCCGACTGTCCCCAGTGGATCTTGTGAAGGAACAAGCGAACAAGATGGGGGATGATTTGAAGAAGAAGAAGAAGAGGAGGTTGAGGAGGAGTGGAGAAGAGCCTGCCCAGAAGAGAAGGAGGGAAGGGAGGGTAGAAGAGGCCAGTACGACGAAGGAGGCAGAGGGGGGGGGAAGTGGAGGAGACCCCAAGAAGCATAGTTGCCCCAGAAGTGGTAGAGATCGCCTCAGAGGGCATGGAAGTGGTGCCAGTAATGGCGGCGATCGCCGTAGGGGTCGCGAGGGCCGCCCCTGAAGTGCAAGCAGAAGATGGGGCAACTGGCCCTGGGCCAAGGAGGGAAGAATAGCCCCAAGGGGGTCCTCCACCCCAAGGAGGGAGAGTTAGTTTGACCACTGCAATCTACCACGCTCGTGCGGTGGCTGGGCGGCTGGAGGGAGAAGAAGGCCTAGCAAGGGAAGGGGCAGACCGCCTGGTAAAGATTGTAGAAGAGGCAGCCTTGCGCTCAGCATCCAGATTCAACGAGGCTGAACTGCTAAGGGGGTTATGCTTCGCTCAAATGAAGGTAACCACCTTAACAGGGGCTCTGCTGAGGAAGGCGGGGGCTATAAAACTCAAGGCAGATGAAGCCAAGGGTCAGCTTGTGAAGTTGAAGAGGAATAGTGCAAGTTGGGAGAGTGTCCACGCTGATCTGCAAGCGGTCAAGGTGGAGTTGGAGGACACACGCCGCCAGGTTGTGTCACTCGAGTTCCAACTGGCGGGCGAGTGGAAGAAGGTGGATGAAGACCAGAAAGCCTGCGCGGTCGCAGTCGAGTGACATGAAGAGGCGATGAGCAGTAACGAAGAGCTGGTCAGGCAGAAGAATGAGGCAAACGCTGAGATTGGCGGTCTGCAGAAGAAGCTAGAGGACTAGCGTGCAAAGGCAGTGAAAGAGAGGGAGAGCCTTCAGAAAGAGTTGGAGGCAGAGAGAGACAGGGCCACCGCTGAAAAGGAGAGCCTAAAGAAGGAGTTGGAGGTAGAGAAGGCGAAGGCTGCTTCTGAAAGGGCGACCCTGCAGAAGGAGCTGGACGAAGAGAGGCCAATGCAGCATCTGAAAGGGCGGCTTACCCCGATCTGTGCGTCGCAGCAGTGGAGCAGTTCAAAGGGTCTGCTGAGTTTCAGATGGCAGTAGATGCTGCAGTCGCCAAAAACTTGGCGAGGGAGGAGTCTGGGGGGTCGGGCCCATCAAGGATGACCGCCGGGAGGAGAACTGAAGCAGAAGTGATTGAGAGCTTCCAACAATCAGACTTCTATAAACACGAAATGGCTGAGTTCTGGGACAGTGGCTGGAAAATGTTCAAACGTAGGGCTGAAGAACTGTTCCCAAACTTAGACCTTAGTAGTGTAATAATCGGTGAGGATGATGTGGCCCAGACCCCCCTGGATGAGGGTATTGAAGAAGAAGACCTCATCTCCAGTGAGGAGGAGTAATTGGAGAAAAAGAAGAAGAAGACTTTGCACAGACATTGTTTTTGCTTTGTTTTGTTTGTTTGTTTTTTTTTTTTTTGTTTTGGAATTGCTGTAATGAACTGATGTACAAAGTTGTGAATAAATAAAATTTCAGTTATGTTTTCATTTGATTGTCTATGCGTGCGCAACTGAAATGAATGAGGCGTGGGAGAGGCGTGTGTATGACTCATGGTGAAGTGCAAAGTGGAGTGAAATTTGTAATAAGAACTAAATTTAAGAACTCCTTTGTGTAGAGTAAACTTGAAGTTGTAATAAAAACTCAATGCAGAGTAAAGTTAGGAACTCCTCAATGCAGAGTGAAACTGAAGTTGTAATAAAAACTCAATGCAGAGTAAAGTTAGGAACTCCTCAATGCAGAGTGAAACTTAAAATGTAACAAAATTATAAGTTTGTGTTTGCCACATTGCTGAAGGAGACTAGTGGTTTGTTGAAGTAAGGCTTGGCTTGTAAGAGTTTCATTGAGAAGAGAATAACCTGGAATTGTGACTAAGTGTGTCTACTAATTTCCCCAAGCATGAAATTTGCATGGGTGGTCTTGACTAAGCCCTACATGCGTGCTCATTTGGAGCAAAGCTATGATTTACTAACATTTTAAGTAACTGAGTCTGACCCTGAAACTGTGGCGCTCGGTCTGGATAAGACTTGTTATGCCTAGGAGGACTAAGGCTTGGTCTGGCCGAGTGTTTCATGCCCGGTTTAGCAGAGGCTCTTACTGCGCAGTCTGGCCGAGGCTTCTAGTGCTTAGTCTGGCTGAGGCTTTTAGTGCTCAGTCTGGCTGAGGCTTTTAGCGATCGGTCTGGCCGAGCCTTGCGGGGCTCAGTCTGGCTGAGGCTTTTCGTACTCAGTCTGGCTGAGGCTTTTCATGCTCAGTCTGGCTGAGGCTTTTGGCGGTTGGTCTGGCTGAGCCTTGCGGTGCTCAGTCTGGCTGAGGCTTTTCGTGCTTAGTCTGGCTGAGGCGTTTCGTGCTCAGTCTGGCTGAGGCTTTTAGTGCTCAGTCTGGCTGAGGCTTTTCGTGCTCAGTCTGGCTGAGGCTTTTTGTGCTCAGTCTGGCTGAGGCTTTTCGTGGTTGAGGCTTTTGGCGGTCGGTCTAGCTGAGCCTTGCGGTGCTCAGTCTGGCTGAGGCTTTTATAAATGCTGCAGAAAAAAATGTTGTTAAGGCAACACACAGATAATTGAGAGAGAAAATGGTTGTCATGGACAGTGTAGTCCCATCGATCAAAATTTATATTATGCATCAAAAAGAAAATACAACAACTGAGTAATACAATAGTAGGAACTTATTGAAAGTAGCGCTTCAGGTGTTCAGCATTCTAGGGGTGAGGGAGGTCTCAGCTTTCCATGTCCTGAAGTTGGTAAGTGCCTGGACGTGGTCGGGCTTTCACAACGTAAGGTCCCTCCCATTTGGCTGCCAGTTTACCCTCAGTCGGATTTTTTGTGGCAAGAGTTGCTTCTCTCAAGACAAGGCCCCCTACAAAGAACTCCCTTGGTCGGACTTTACAGTTGTAGTGTGTTCTCATTTTCTGTTGGTATGAGGCTAATCTGACAGCAGCGGTCTCTCTGAGCTCTTCAATTAGGTCCAGGTCTGCCTGATGGAGCTCTTCGGTTAGTGGGGGATCCAGATGTAAAACCCTGGGAGTAGGCAGACCGACTTCCACCGGAATAACCGCCTCAGCGCCGTATGTTAAGCGGA
This sequence comes from Camellia granthamiana, assembly GCA_036172215.1. Taxonomy (NCBI): domain Eukaryota; kingdom Viridiplantae; phylum Streptophyta; class Magnoliopsida; order Ericales; family Theaceae; genus Camellia; species Camellia granthamiana. The sequence goes on from CM069909.1 coordinate 2,249,443, forward strand.
AAGGGGTTTCCCTAGTGAGAGTCCGAGCTGTAGTTCGGTAAGCCCAGAGTACATTTGGTAGTTCCTCAGCCCAAAGTCCCTTAGCAGCTTCTAGCTTAGTTTTGATGATCTTTAGAAGAGAACGGTTGGTGACCTCAACTTGGCCATTGGCTTGGGGATGATCGGGGGAAGAGAAGCATGGTTGAATCTGGAGGTCTGCACAGAACTTCCTGTACTTGGCATTGTCGAATTGTTTGCTGTTGTCAGAGACGATGGCCCGAGGGATGCCAAATTTGCAAACGATCGATTGCCAGATAAAATTGGTTGTGTTCCGCTCGGTAATTGTGGCAAGGGGTTCTGCCTCTACCTACTTGGTGAAGTAATCAATGGCGACAATCGCGAACTTGGTCTGGCCTCGGCCGGTGGGAAGTGGACCAACCAAGTCAATCCCCTATTTGGCGAACGGATAAGGACTGCAAAGTGTGATCAACTCTGTAGGAGGAGCATGGGGGATGTTGGCAAAGCGTTGACACTTATCACATTTGAGCACGAAATCTGTCGCATCTTGATTGAGAGTTGGCCAGAAATAACTAGTGTGGAGTATTTTGTGAGCAAGAGACCTGCCACCGGAATGATTACCACAAATTCCCTCATGGATTTCCCGCATTACATAGGTTGCTTGAGCCGAATTGAGGCACCGCAAATACGGGTGTGAGAAGCCACGTTTGTATAAGATGCCATTGACGAGTATGTAATTGGACGACCGAGCCCTGACTTTGGCGGCTTGCTATTGGTCGTCTGGAAGTTCCCCCGTTGTCAGAAATACAATGATGTCAGACGCCCAAGGGATGGGTTCGTTGTGGAGAAACTGTACTTCTTGCTGGTCGGGGGAAATGGCAGGGTGGGACAGGTATTCGAGGTGGACACCGTGGCTGAGGTCGGACTGGTCTGCGGAGGCCAACTGAGCCATCTCATCTGCCTTAGAGTTTTCTGCCCGAGGAATGTGCTTGATGTGGAAGGTATTGAAGAGGCGAACAAGGGGAAGTGCAATGTCCCTGTAAGCCCGCATGGTGTCCTCCTTGGCGTCGAATTCCCCTGTAATTTGTCCGACGATGAGCTAGGAGTCGCTGAACACCCGGATGTGGCTGACACCAATATCCCTGGCTAGGCGAAGACCTGCTATCAATGCCTCATATTTGACTTCATTGTTACTGGCATCAAACAAGAAACGGAGAGCACATTGGAAGTAACCGCCCTCAGGGGCGGTGAGGATGAGGCCAGCCCCACTACCTTCCCTGCGGGATGAGCCGTCGACGTTGAGAGTCCAAGAATGAGGGTCTTCGGGCTCGGTAGGGGTTGGTGGGGGTGGGAGGGCAGTGGTTGGGATAGGATTAGTGAATTCCATGATGAAATCTGCGACAGCCTGTCCCTTAATTGCTGTTCGCGGCCGGTAGGTGATGTCAAACTGGCTGAGTTCCACTGACCACTGCATGAGTCTGCCAGAGAGTTCTGGTTGCTGCATAACCTTCTTCAAGGGTTGGTCGGTGAGGACCACTATGGCATGGGCTTGGAAGTAAGGACGGAGCCGTCTGGAGGCAGTAACCAGGGCCAAGGATAATTTCTCTAACAATGGGTAATTCTGCTCTACTCCCCTGAGAGCTCGACTGATGTAGTAGACCGGCCGTTGGACAGAGCCGTCTTCCCTGATAAGAGCTGCACTAACTGCGGTGCTTGACACGGCTAAATGGAGGAAGAGGGGCTCGCCCGTGATTGCCTGTGAAAGGAGGGGGGTTGTCCATGCACTGTTTCAACTGCTGAAAAGCCTCTTCGGATTCAGTTGTCCATTCAAAAGTTTGCCGAAGGACTTTGAAGAATGGTAGGCACTTGTCTATTGCGCGGGAAATGAAGCGGTTGAGGGCCGCGACTCGGCCAGTGAGCCTTTGAACCTCCTTAACCGTCTTGGGTGACTGCATCTCAATCAAGGCCTTGATCTTTTCGGGGTTAGCTTCAATGCTGCACTGGCTGACCATAAAACCCAAAAACTTCCCAGATCCTATGCCGAAGGCGCACATTTCTGGGTTGAGCTTCATTTGGTACTTGCGTAGGGTGGCGAAGGTCTCTCGTAGGTCGGTCAGATGATCAGTGGAGAGTTTGCTCTTGACTAGCATGTCGTCGACATATACTTCCATATTCCGACCTATCTGATGATTGGAAAACGGTGTTGACCAACCGTTGGTAGGTGGCCCCCGCATTCTTCAGTCCGAATGGCATCACACGGTAGTGGTAAGTACCTCGGTCGGTAATGAAGGAGGTATGTTTCCAGTCGGACGGGTGCATTAGGAGTTGGTTGTACCCAGAGAAAGCATCCATGAAGCTGAGCATCTGATGGCTGGCCGTGGCATCGACTAACAGATCTATGTGGGGGAGAGGATAGCTGTCTTTGGGGCAAGCTCGGTTTAGGTCAGAGTAATCGACACAGAGTCGCCATTTGCCATTATTCTTGTGGACTAGGACTACGTTTGACAACCATTTAGGGTAGTCCACGTTTGTGATGAATTGGGCCTCAAGGAGTTTATCGACCTCTGCTGCAATAAGTGTATTGCGCTCCGGATGGAAGATGCGCTGCTTCTGGCGGTATGGTCGGAAATGGGGTTCGACGCTGAGGCGATGGGTTATGAAGGAGGGGTCAATACCCGGCATGTCTTAATGGGTCCAGACAAATACATCATTGTGCTCAGTCAGGAGGGCGGTAAGGTCGGCCTTGGCTTGGGGGGATAGTTGGCTGCCGATTTTGGCAGTTTTGGTTGGGTTGGTGGGATCGATGTTAACTTCAACGAGTTCCTCCACAGGTTCTCCTCTGACCAGCTCGTCCTTATCTCGGACGTCTAGCCCTTCGATGATCATTGTCTCTTTCAGCTTGACTTCTTTGAGTGAGGCAACATAACACTCCCTAGCCACGGTCTGCTCTCCTCTGACTATTCCGACCCCGAGATCGGTGGGAAACTTGATGGCAAGGTGGTAGGTGGATGTGATGGCTTGGAAGTCATTTAGGGCAGTGCGGCCAAGGATGATGTTGTAGGCAGAGGGGCAGTCGACCACAAGGAAGGTGAGCAACTTTGTGGTCTGCCGTGGATATTCGCCAATGGTGATAGGGAGATCGATTGAGCCGATGGAGGTCACACAGCCGCCAGTGAAACCGACCAGAGGGGTTTAGAGGGGAGACAAACTTTCTTCCCCAATCTTGAGTTGGCGGAAGCAATTGAGGAAGATGATGTCTGAAGAGCTGCCATTGTCGATGAGAACTCGTCTGACCTTGTAGTTGGAGAGGATGGCAGAGATGACAAGGGGGTCATCATGTGGGTAACGGATGCCTGTACAGTCGGCGTCCGTGAAGGTGATAGGTTTGGTCCACTGTTTTGGCTGTTTAGAGGGTCGGTCCACCGTTGCCGCTGCTTTGTCTGAGCCCTACCTTATTTTTCTGAGTTCTGCCTTCTGGGCTGAGCAGGATGGTCCCCCACAAGCAAGGCCGCCTGAAATAACTCTGATTTCTCCAACTGGTGGAGGGGGATTACCTGGCAGTCGAGGCTGTTGCAGAGGGCGATCATGGCCTTGGTTAGGTGGGGCTAACTGCCGGGAGGGGTGCGCCGGCGATTGTTTCTGAGGGGCTCGATTTTTTGCCTCTGCTGAGGGCGGGTGTCCGTGAACCGGCTAAGACGTCCTTGACGTATGAAGGTCTCGATCTGATCCTTGAGGTTAATGCACTCGTCAGTGTTATGGCCATGGTCCTGGTGGAAGCGGCAATATTTGGACTGATCTTTCCAACTGGAAGGGGTTCGTGAAGGTAGGGGCCATTTGAGGGGGTAGTCTTGTTGGATCTGATTGAGGACGTGTTCTATGGGAGAATTAAGGGGTATGTACCGCTCAAACCGACCGGGCAGTCGGGCGGGTGCCGACCGGTTAGCTCGGGGGGGTCGGTCGTTATAGTGGGGTGTTTGGCTATTATACTGGGTGTTCCTGGTTTCTGAGTTTTTTCTCTTGTCTCTGGGGGTCGGGTTTTTAGTTATTGGATCCTGCTGAGCGGCCAATGAATCTTCAGCATTCATGTATTTTTGGGCTTTGGAGAGTAGGGCTGCCATGGAGGTCGAGGGGTTTTTAGAGAGGGAGAAAAGGAAATCGGACGACCGCAGACCGGCCATGAAAGCCGTGAGGATGACCTTGTCGTCGTTTTCCGCTACTTGTAGGGCTTCGGTGTTGAAGCGGGTAACGAAGCTGCGCAGCGACTCCCCCTCGGTCTGACGAATGTTGAGGAGTTGGGTGGCCGGGCGCCGCTAGCGCTGGGCTCCAATAAAATGGCTCAGGAAAGAGTCACTGAGGTGTTGAAAAGTGGAGACGGAGTCTGCCGGTAATTGGCTGAACCACAGTCGAGCTGACCCCTTCAGAGTCACGGGAAAAGCTCGACACACGATCTCGTCAGGGAAAGCATGGAGGATCATGAGGGTTCGGTAGGTCTCCAGATAGTCGACTGGATCGGTCGTACCGTCAAAGGAGTCAATGGTGGGCATCTTGAACTTGGCAGGCAGAGGTTTGTCCCGGATGGAAGCAACAAATGGTGAGTTTACGGTGGTAGAGGGTTTATGCTGGATGTTCTACATGACTCCTTGGAGTTAGAGCTTCATGGCTCGAAGCTCAGTGTCCTAGAGGGGAACGTTGTCACCCCCGGAAGGAAATAGGGGCTGGACGCTGCTAGTTTCCCCTTCAGGGGCTGGTGCTATGACCGATGGATGTAGGGGTGGAGGAGGTGGATTTATATGTGGGGGAGGAGATTGCAAACCTTCCAAGTTGGGTGGATAGGGTGGCTGGACAGTATGGTCCGGGGCTTGTTCTTGGTTGGGTGGGATATCTGGAGATGGTGGAGGAGGTGTGGGGAGGTTTCTTTGGAGTAAAGCATTGATCAAGGCCTGGTTTTGCTCGGCCATGCGGTTAATGTTGTTGGTAAGCTCGATGAAATACTGTGGAGGGTTGTTCGGATTAGGAGGGTCGGTTTGAAGGTCAGTAGCATTATGGTGAGAAGCCATGGATCTAGTCATGACCATACACTTTGATGGGTGGGAGGAAAAGGTTTCTGGGACAGGGTCTCCGGCAACAATGAACACAACTGGCGCGCGGATAAACCAGACTTCCCACAGACGGCGCCAACTGATAATGCAGTTTGTTCCCGTGGATGGATCGGACTTGTCCAAGCTCCTCAGGCCCACGTCCAATTGGTCTAGCCCACCGAGTCACCTGCAAACAAGTTCAACGGGGAACGGGGTAGTCCCCCAGTGAACCCTCCGACGGGCAAGTTAGAAAGGGGAGTAGAATAGAGAGAGAGAGAGTGGAGATAGAAAGCTTAACCTTCTTCCTGTCTTCAACGTTTGCTTATATCCTTTGGTAATCATTTCACTGTCCCTTCCGACCTGCCCTCATCGCCGAAAGTCTATGCTGTAGCTTACCTTATTCAGGGTAAGGTGGTGCTGTTCCGACGGAGAGGTGTTGTCGTAATAAATGCTGTGATGGGCTGCATTAATGGTGATGTGCAGTGGCAATAACTTTGCAGATCTTTGTCTGCTGATGTGGCTTGTCCTTTACCTGCCATATGTCTGAATGTGATTGGCTTTCTATGCCATGTTGGATTCTAGCTGTTCTGGGTTTTACCAGCTGGGTTATGTATTGGGCTTTAAGTGATGGGCTTGGGTTGTTTATAGTGAGCTATGGCCTTTATGGGCCTAACCACGTCAGTTGCCATCATTAACGTCGGAATATTGTTGCCAAAGGGTTTTCAAGGTTTTGAGAATGAGTAAGTTTTGAAGGTGGGATTTGGAGAAGATGAATGAGTGGTGATGGGGGTGAGTGTTCACATAAACCCTAATTCATGATATAGTGGGATTTGGGAAAGATGAATGAGTGGTGATAGAGGTGGGTGTTCACATAAACCCTAATTCATGATATAGTGGTTGTGTAGGTTTAATTATAAGGTGGGGTGTCTCAAAATTAATGATGCCCTTTTTAATAATTTCATTTAAGGTTATTATTGTAATAAAAAAAATTAAAAATTGGAGAGTCCAACATAATTTATGGGGTGCTAATAGTACCACTATAGAGAAAGGGGAACATGGATGAGGGATAAACAAAATGAATGGCTAAGCTATTCGTGACCAAGCAAATAGTGACTTGATCATGTATAGGTCATATGCGCGCACAGCTAAAAGAAAAAGACAAAAAAAAAAAAAAAAAAAAACTATTAACCTTTCAATGCGTGGAACTGCAATGGGAAATGCCTTACTACCCTCAATTTTTCTCCTTGCTAGGAAGAACTCCAAACTCGCCTCCAGATGAATGTCACAAAGACTAAAACTCAGCCAAGTCACTGCACAAAGGAGCTAGACAACCTGAATTTCTCTAAGTGTAGAGAAATTCTTAAAAGTTTTAGAGTTAGGGATTCAAAGCTCCACACTTGAATTATTTGGAACTTAATTCTTGAACTTCTTGAACTCAAATCTTGAACAAAAGCATATGAAGGTGAAAGGGGGTTTATATAAACTCTTGTAGAAGTGATTTTTTTATTCAAAAAATGATATGGGATCGCACAAATTCGGATAAAGATAAGGCCAAGCGGGGGGGGGGGGGGCAAAAGGGGGGAAAATTGCTGTTGCAAAAATTAAGGGGACGGAGCTAGTCTTGCCATCCACTAGCCTAGAAAATTGGGCCTATGGTCAGTCTAGCCATCCGCGACGTCACATTTTTCAAAACGGGCTTTGGGTTTGGGTTACCCATTTTTCCAAAAATTAATCCATTTGAATAACAAAATAGGCCCAAAATAAAATAGACAAAGCCGGTCCAAGTATGGCTTGTAGTTTTTGTGAAAAAACTATTTTATCCTCTTTGTCAAAAACCAATGATTGGTATGAAAATGTCTACTAAAATTTTGTTTGAAAACAAATTTTGATGAATTTTATATCGTTAGAAAGATCCTTGAAAATTTTATAGATCATTGTTAAAAATTCTAACGTTTTAACATAAAACGATGCACAGAAGGTAGTATAATTTTTTGGACCTGTGTAAGGTCAAGAGAGAATAGAAAGGAATTGGATAGTAGGGGTCCAATGTGGCTAAAATTGGTTGTGAATAGGTTTCTTGGGATGTTAGGGTGAACTGAAGTTAGTCCTGGTGTATTCCATTTTGGATTAGAGCTGTCAAATCAAAAGTCTTCGATTATTCTCAAGTATATCATAGGGTGACGTTTTCCAAGCAGGGCTAAGCATTATAGTCAGTCAAAATGGAGTATCTCCAACATATATGGTAGGATTAGTCTAAAAGCATAGGTGAATTTAATTGAGATATGAATTTGACACGGAAATAAATCTCAAAAAATAAACTAGTATAATTGAGCGAAAAAGGTGCTCAATCAATGATCTTTTATACCTAAACTCTCAAATCGAGGGATTTTTTTTTTTTCGTTGCCTAAATTAAAATGGAGTTAGGGTTTCCTAGTTTTTTCATAAAAAATAAGTGGCGGCTTTTTTATTTTTTATTGTTTGTTTCTGTTTTGTGAATCAATTTCTATTTGGCAATTGTGGGTATTCAATTTGGTCATTTGGATTTCCGTGGTCCCTAGATATATCCCTCCATAAATATAAGATGGAATCCAATGACTCGTGGAAAAAACGATTTGTGGAAAAAACGATTTATTGCCAACTTGAATCTCAATGATTCACATACTAAAGGGTCAAATCCAATGTGTGGGTTGCATTGAAAGGCATGGCATTTACACATTCAGGAAAAAAAAATGTTGATGAAGTTAGTCCCTTATCCATTGGAGATTCTCAACATGCTATATCCAAAGAAGTATGACAGTCCTACATTTGTTCTCTATGCTGGACATAAATGCAATGTAAAAGAGCATATCAGCTATTTTTTAACTCTCCTAGTCCCCATGTCAGGGATAGAGAGCTTCAACTTAGGGAGTTCTCAAAATTCCTCACGGACTGTACATACACTTGGTACATGAATCTTGCTTCCAGGTTCATTAAAAAACAGGAGAAGATAGAAGAAAAATTCTATAGAAAGTATTTTCACAGTGAAGAGAAGGTCATTGTTATTGACCTTAATAGTACCAATCATCAGCTCAGAGAGGGGTTGCTGGAGTATGTCAGAAGATTCTGAGATGCAGCCTAGATTATTAAGATGATGATGATGAGGCTGTTCTTGTCAACTTTTCCATCCACAAAATTCTTAAGAAGAATCATGCTTTGTTGGAAAACTTGAGGATCTCACAGTTTACTACACTCCTTGATTCAACAAGGAAGACTGCTAAATCTGTCCAAAAATGTCTACTGTTGCCTACTACTGGAGACATTCCAACATAGATGACCCATCAAGCCATGGCAGCCCAGAGCCATTCATATTGAAAGGAATCTTCTTCTAATAGAAAGAGGGAAAGGGATGGCTTATTCGAAGTCATGCCATCCATAGATTGCAATGATGAAGAACTCCATGCCATTCTTGACAAATAGATTGAAGATGGAGCTATCAACATTCCGCAACCAAAAAAGAAGCTAAGAAATGATGTAGTCAAGGGTCCAAATTTTCTAGTTTAAATCACTATTTTATTGTTAAAATGTCAATCATGCCATGAAACCCCAAAAAGTGTGCTACTATGTTGATTTCATATTGTCATATTTTGAATGAAATCATGAAACTAGTAAATATGAAATTAGGGCTTTTCATGTTCAAACCTAAAAAGTGTTATCAATGGCATATTCCATGATATTGATGTAAAGAGTATGCTGATTTGGTCACTTTGATTTTCTAGTAAATCGTTATAATGTTGAGAAATTGGAAAAAATGATTTAGATAGACTAACCATGGGTTTAAATGATCTAGTTTAAAAGATGGCTTGATTTGAGTGCCATTTGCTATTTTTCTTATATTTTACAAACTAGTTTTGTTTACTGTTTTCTTGAAAAGATATGTTCCCATGATTATTTTATGATTGAAGTTACTTTTCTGGCTTATTTGGATTATTTTAGGAATTTTAGGCTCAAGACCAAAAGGGTAATTTTGATCCATTAGTCGTAAAATAGTCTTTCAAAAGTAAGGAAATTAACTTGGGTTAATGGAAGGTAAAATAGTATTTTGTGCCTTAAGGGTATTTTGGTAATTTTTGATTTAGATAAGAGTGGTGCTATTCCCCCATTTCTTTGGACCCCCACTTATAAATTTTGAAACCCTCAAAATTTTTTGCCTCCCTCAAATAATACCAAAATTATTCTTGTGAAAACATTCCACCCATTAAATGCACATTCCCCACACCTCCATAACCCCAAAAAAAACCCCTCTTCCATAAAACCTTAACAAAACCCACCAAGAAGAAGAAGAAAAGCCAATGTGATTACTGTCTTTGTTGCCTCATCCACCATTGTCACAGTTGGTATGCTCTCTCTCTCTATATATATATACGTATAATTTTTTAGTTTCCTCGTAATAATTTCTTCTCTTGCAGGAAAAAAATTATAATAATTGTTTTGGTTGGTTTTGCTGGTAGATATTATAAAATTGTGAGTTCAACAGAGAATTACGCAGCAATATTATCAAAGTTACACGATGAAGGAATAACTTTTGAACTTGATAATGGATTTAGGCTACTTTCTATAACTTCTGCAAGTGTTAAAATTTTTAACCATTCAACGTGTTGAGAAATTTTTATATTCGAACCTACATTCCCAAATATTGCTTATTTGTTCGGGAATGCCTTTCGGAACAAATAAGTAATGTTCGAACCTGTATTCCCAACTTGAAAAAATGAAAACTTCTGTAAGCATTAACAATTTTTACTGTTCAATGTGTTAAGAAATTTCCATGTTCGGACCTGCATTCTCGAACATTACTTATTTATTCAGGAATTTAAGTAATGTTTTCTGAACAAATAAGTAATGTTCGGGCTTGTATTCCCAAAATTGAAAAATTGAAAACTTCTGTAAGCATTAACAATTTTGACCGTTCAATGTATTAAGCAATTTTCATGTTCAGACATGCATTTCCGAACATTACTTATTTGTTCGGGAACGCCATCCTGAACAAATAAGTAATGTTCGAGCCTGTGTTTCGCCAAAGGGTTGCCACTGTTACCATCGGAATATTGCCATTACCTGAAAAGTGTAGGTAGTCAAATGATTGCCACTATTACCGCTAGAATATTGTCACCAAAGGGTTTTCCAGGTTTTGAGAGTGGGTAGGTTTTGAAGGTGGGATTTGGGGAAGATGGATGGGTGGTGATTGAGATGAGTGCTCTCGTAAACCCTAATTCATGATATAGTGGATGTGTAGGTTTAATTATGAAATGCGGTGTCCTAAAATTAATGATATCATTTTTAGTAATTTTATTTGAGGTTATTATTACAATAAAAAAAAGTGAAAAATTGGGGAGTCCAAAATAATTTATGGGGTGCTAATAGAAGCACTATTTAGATAATTGGACCCTTGGGGGTAATTTGATAGTTTTGGTCCTTACCAACATTTTGGTCATTTCACACTTGAATATATTAGGGAAATTTGGCTATAAACCCTCTTTACCTTCCTTTCATTGTTAAAAGGACTAAGAAAAAAATTATATTTTCTAAACCCCTTCATAATTATAAAATCTTGCATAAAGGACAAAATTTATTATTTAAATATTTTTTCAGACTATTATACCCTCAACTAAATCTTCCCACCTTCTCTACCCACTCTCTCTCCACCTTCTTGGTCTCTATGACTCTGGCCAGCCAAAATCGAGTTCATCTAAGCCTAAGATTCATTCAATCTTTGATCTAGAACACTGACCTGGTTCAAGCAATCACAATCTGACCGGTGTATTTGAATTGAAGCTTAGTTTGAAGCTTTAATCTAATTTGCGTCTGTCAAGAAACCAAGGACTTCATCGCGAAACTGATCCGATTCGACAATCAACCCGAATTGAAGTTTCTGGGACTCGCGATTACGAACTGGAGTCCTTCGCGATTTGACCTTGGGTTTTCTCTTGTGACTCGTTGTTCTTTGAGTCAACTTCGATGAGAACTTTGGATTTCGAGTTCTAATTGGAATTGCGATTTTAGTTTGCATCTGCCTTGAAGGTTGCAAACTCTAAGTTCGAACGACTTGCAGATCGACTTCACTAACTAAATCGAAATCAGACTTGTGTTTGTTATCTTGAAGCGAAATTAGACTCGATTTGAAGCTTCTATTGCAATTTGAAGATCCATCGAGTTCGCAACGACCACGTGGAGAAGAGTGTTGGTGGAGTTGTTTGGTTATACATATTTTTTTAAACACAGATTTGAGTTTTGAATATATGTATATGTGTGTGTGTGTGTGTGTGTGTGTGTGTGTGTGTGTGTGTGTGTGTGTGTGTGTGAGTGTTGTTGAACACATGTATTCTTTTCATTGAGATTTGTGATTGTTGATCGAGTTTTAGAAGTTTTTCTTCTCAATTAGATATGTTGATTTGTTGATTAATTTGTTTTGTTTTTGTTTGTTTATTTGTTTGTTTGTTTTTTTTGATTTATTTTTGTTGTTTTTGATCTAATTTCATTTGACAGAACTAGAGTAAAATTTTACTCTGGTTCTATTGCTCTGTTTTTTGTTTCAGATAATGAGAGTAAAATTTTACTCTGGTTCTATTGCTCTGTTTTTTGTTTGAGAGAATTAGAGTAAAATTTTACTCTGGTATTAGAATGACAGTAAAATTTTTCTATCAAGAGGTGGTCATTGCCAAACACTTCAGCCGCCACAAACACTGCCTTCACTTTTTTACTTTTGTGCAGAGTAACATTTTAATTTTAGCTTCAGAGTCTCACAATTTACTCGTTTTTCACAGTAAAATTTTACTTTTATACAGAGTAAAATTTTACTTTTGTGTAGAGTCTAACATTTTACAAGTTTTTTAGAGTAAAATTTTACTTTTATATAGAGTAAAATTTTACTTTTAGTTTCAGAGTTTCATAGTTTACTCATTTTTCAGAGTAAAATTTTACTTTTTATACAGAGTAAAATTTTACTTTTATGTAGAGTCTAACATTTTACTAGTTTTTCAGAGTAAAATTTTACTTTTAGTTTCAGAGTGTAACATTTTACTCTTATTCAGAGTAAAATTTTACTCTGAAATACACAGTGAAGATGACTTAATAGGAGAGTTGATAGATATGAGGGTAATATAGTAAAAAAAATAAGTTTTAAAATATTAGGAGGTTTTGAAAGTACTTATATAATTCTTATCCTTTTAAAAGATAAATTAGATAGTGAGGGGGCTATCACCAAATCCCCCAATATATTACTATTATAGGGATAATTATATTTCCACACACTATATAGTCTTTGTGTACGCACTTAATGAATCATTTTTGTTATTATAATTTTGTCTAAAAATAAAATAATCAAAATAATCTTATCTTCCTCATCCAAAATCCTGATTCCTAAGCCGTAATCCCCCACTACTTCCTTGGTGCGGTGACCTCCACTACTCTTTCTGTGGCAGCATCTTTTTCAACTTCGTCTCTACGTCATCCTCCTTAATCTCTTCAATGAAAGACCCTATATTCATGACAGATATGGCGGTGTAGATATGGGGGTTACATCGCCTAGGGTTTAGAAAGAAATAGTAGGTAGGTGTTGTGGAGTAAAAGGATTGCTAATGGCAGCCGACGACAGTAAAATGATGAGTGGTGGTGGCAGTACAAGTTTTCGGCGAAGAAGGTGGTGGTCGGTTGGCAATGAATGAATAAGATAAGAATTAGGGAGCTAGGGTTAGGGTTTGAATGATGAAGAAGATGAGGATATTTTTGATAGGGTAAGATGCGAACAAAGCAAACTATAAGATTTCAAATTCATTAAGTGTGTGTCTAAAGAAATGATGTGCACTAAGAGGATTTGGTATGTAGAAATAGAATTACCTCTATTATAGTCATCGGAGCAATTTGGTAAAATTAGACAGAAAAGAGGAATTGTTGAGAAAAATGGCTAAGTGTTGGAAAATAAGTATGAAAAGTTGTTAAATAATCAGGTTTTGGTGTTTACTATACCTAGTTGATTTTTGAGCTTGTCTTAGTGTTGTTGATTTTCAAGCATGTCCTTGTGGTGTTGATTTTATGGGCTTGGCTCGAGTTATAAGCTTCGAGCTAGTATTGTGATCTGGTATCCACTACCTGCATGTTAGACACTCGAACACTATGCAGTTAGAGGAGTGATAGCCTCAGTGGTTGAAGATGGAATTTCTTTCTGACACATAACTCAGAGTGAGCAAGGGTTTCGATCAGGGTAAGAACCAGTATTATATTACATCTTGGACATAGTATATGTTGGCAAGGTCAAGTTATTGCCTTGTTGGCAAGTTATTGATGTCTGTTGGCTATTATTGATTTCAAGTTTGTTTAGTTTACTTACTTTAACTGGTGCAAGTAGATTAAATAAAATGGATTTAATGAGATTAAATAATTGAATTTGGAAATTAAGAATTTGCATTGCATTATATATCTTATCACCGCATCTACATGCATATTAATGTCAGAAACTAGACTATTTTCGGGTGATTATCGTTACTCACCCCCTTTACCTTGGAACTGCAGATGGGGGCTCCAAGGCTTGATCGCTGTACTTTTGTTTACCTCATTCGTATAGTGTAGATCATAGATTAATTTGAATTTGCATGGAAATACGTGTCAAATGGGACTGAATTACATACTTGAGTGAGGAGTAATGATTCATTCCCCTTTTTCCCCCACCCCCTTTGACCCCCTCTCTCTCTCATTGGTCACATTTTCTTTTTCTTTTTCTTTTTTTTCCTGCTCCTCCAATCACCACCCGCCACGTGACAAAGGGGGGGTGAGGGGGTGACCCCCACAAGGGGGTCCCAAGCATTATTCCTTGAGTGAATCACATGTTTTTGGAAAAGATTTAATTATTGTTTTCTTTGAAAATAATAATAAAATGAACACATTTCTCCATCCATGTTGGTTTCACCCCAAACACATCTTTTTGTGATTCTAACGACTCTTTTGGAATTAGCCTTTTTTAATAATTTTTTTACTTTTTAGTTAAAATGTAATGTAAAAAAAATTAGTATGTTTGGGATGACTTTTTGACTTTTTACGAAAAAACATGCAAAAAGTAAAAATAAAATGGAATCTTTGACTTTTTGATATGCATTGTTGGCTTTTTGATTTTTTTAATAACTTTTTAACTTTTTAACTAAAAAAGCCTCTTAACAAACGAGAGCTAAGTTAATATAAGTTAAACAACAGGGAAAACAAGCATGTTTTTCAGTCTTAGTTAATTAGATTTTGAGAACTTAACAAAGAATTGGCTAAGGGAAATAACTTTGATAATGAATGAGGAACGAAAATGAGTCTTTCTATTCAAAAGCTCATGCTTAGATCAATTAATTTTCAAACCGGTGATTACCACTCGGGCCAAAAATAGAGTTGACCACCGTGTTCCTGTACAAACCAAAATTCAAACTCTGATGGAAAGTTGACCGAATCTCCTACCTGCTGCGTCTTTCCACTATAAGTAAATAACATCATTCGCAACATCAATTACCTGTAATTCTCTCTCTCTCTCCTCATGACCTCTCTGTTTTGTTTCTCACATTGTTCTTTTCCTAGGCACGTGATGCATATAACAACATGAATGCTTTAGGCCATGTTTGATTGGGTGTATTAAAATATGGGATTAGGATTGTTAATTCGTGGGCCCAATTATCCTATGTTTGTTTTAACATTTTGGTTTAGGATAATTAATCCAATGGATAATTAATCCAACAAATTTATAGGATTATTAGTAATGAGATAGGGGTGAGATTATTAATCCAATGGATATTAATTCAATTGGATAGTGAATACTACACTAATTTAATAAGATTATTAATACTTCACTATTAGTCTTGTGAATCAAACATAGGGACTTTAAAAATTCTACTAAAAATTCTATCAAATATCTTACATAGGTGTGGATCTCACACCTATGTGAGATACTTAGTAAAATTTTTAATAGAATTTTTTAAAGTTTTAACAAATTTTTTTTTTGAAAAGACAATTTTTTAACATTTTTGAATCCTTAACAGTTGATGATGGCAGGTTTGATAGAGCGGATGCAAACTTTGTGCACGTGATTTGTAACCACACATCCAATCAATGTTGATCACAATCCTTCCCAACACATCACTGTGGGAAGGCACCTCGTTGACAGCTTATTGGAAGTAACAAAATGAACTTGAAAAGTTGGCAAGTAAATCAGTGGCTCAAAAAATAAAATTGGAGCATTTGGTCAAACAAATATAATTCCTATTTTTGGAGTTAAAAATGTAAAAATAAACATATTTGTCCATATTTTAAATTAAAAAATACAAATGTATATGTTTATGCTCATTTTCTAATTTGAAAATGCAATTATATTAATATATGTTCCCATTTATTAATTTAAGAATGCACAAATATAAATATTTGTTTCTAGTTTTTTTAATTTTAAAGTACGTTAATATAAATATACGCCCTCATTTATTAATTTAAAAGTGCAAAGTTATCAAAATGTTTCATCTTTTTTTAACATAAAAGTGAAAACACAAATTTCAGGATAAATATTACGCAGTAGATAAATAGATTCAGGCATAACTTTTATCTATTAAATCCAAAACAATGAAACTTAGGGTGAATCACATACTTCCAAATCATGAATTCGAACCTCCTAGCAGTGAAGTGCTTACTATGGTGTGAGTCTCACCTTCACAATCCACTGTACAAAGGCAACTATTCTTGAATGGCAGAGAGATAGAGAGAATATTTTTGAATGATATTTGATTAATCAGAATACGTTATACGCATTTGATTTGGTTACCAAAGAATCCCTAACTACTCACGTTTTTATCTTCTTGATGAGATGGGTTTGTTAGGTTCATATCCTTATCGATAAGGTGGTTAATTCAAATTATATGGGTCTCCTGATGGGTCATGGGTCATGCCACCATGATCATCCAAACCCTAGTTCGAACCCTTCAAAACCCTCGAGCAGCTAGTCTTTCAACAACAACATTTCTCCAACAATGACAATAAGTGAAAGTTTTTCTGACAATCCCAATACCATGAGATGAATGGAGCATCATAATGTAAGCTCGGAGGAGGTTCATAGCTTGGATGATATTTGTAGCTCGGAGGAGGTTGATCTTGCATAATGATAAATTTTTTAAAAAACACAAAAATACAAACAAAAAAAATGGTGAAAACTATTTGTCTTTTTTTGGGTACTGAACTCTCGAACATATGTGAAAAAAAATGGCAATACAAGGCTGAATTAAAGGCATTAGTTCAACAACGTCTAACCAAATATTATTCATATGTTCGGCACTTATCCAAACTTTTTTATTCATATATTCAGCACTTTGGATATAACCTTAATGCATACTTATGTTTTGGTTATATGATGAACTTTAGTTTTATTTGTTAATCAAATTGGTTGATGCATACTTATCTTTTCTTGTTAAACTTTGACGGGTCAAACTTGTTCACAAACGCAGGACTTTACATTTTTATAATGTTTGGTAACACATGTCCAAACATGTACAAATTATTTCGTAACACAAGTCTGAACATAGGTAATTTGTTCAGCAACACGAGTCTGAACATGACGATGGAGAGATCGATGATAGAGAGAGGTTGGCTTCGGCTATGATAGAGATCAACAATGGTTATATCAATGGCACAACTCTCTCGATGGTGAAAGAAAGATTCGTGAGCTCAACAGTGAGAGGAAGATTGGTGAGATCAACTGTTAAGAGTTTTGGGAGATAGAGGGTTTTTAGGGGTGTGAATTTTGATGGGTTTGATGTTTTTAGAATGATAATTTTAGAATTATTTGGGAGTTGTTAGAAATTTCTAGGGTTTCAAATTTTATTATTGGGGGTCTAAAGTATTAATTAGGGTGCTAATAGTAACACTCTTTAAAATTTGAAATTCTATGGACTTTAATTAGAAGGAAACTTTTGGTGTCATAGAAATCTGACACAAATATATAGGGATATGTATTTCTAATTTTTTGTTTATATAAATAAATATTTGTCCTCATTTCTGTTTGTGGTGAGAAAGTTATATATCATTTTATGATTTATGTTGTAAAATCTTATTGTGTTGTTAGGAAGCATCTCCTAATTTTGTAAGCAGGTCACAAGTTTTCAAAAATAAAAATAAATTGTGGTACTACATACACCAATTGGTATACTAATTAGTATACTAATATAGTTATGACATTGTTATTTTAAAACTATGAGCCCACCCATTATACAAATTGCAAAGACCCAAAACGTTTAAAATTATATTATATCATCCGTTAGTATACTAATCGATATATCAATTTGTGCATATAGTATTATTCAAAAATAAATACCAAGCTATCTTTTTCTTAAAATTTTAAGCCCAATTTTTATAAATATAAACAGAAAGTTAAGAGTTGTTTAAGAAAGACCGTACAGTACAGTAACTCTGCATGTTGCATTGTAGCAGTCGCAATGCACTTTAGTGGTGAACTTATTGTTGCAATTGGAAGCTGAGAAATTGTTACTAGCATCATCAAGCTTTGATGTCCTTTCAATGTATCCAAATAGGGCATTGATAGCATGCACTGCAAATGAATAGAGGCACATGAACGAACAGCACCATAAATAAATAAATAATTGTAAGATTTAATTCTGTTAACAAATATCAATTTAAACTCAAGTTTTAAAATATTATCAATTCGAACCATTTGTTAGTTAATAAGAACAACTTAAATTATTAAATTACTTTTTGTCTATGATGCTGGATGACAGCGGCGACTATGGACCAAAGAAGTAATGAGATGGGTGGCAGTGAGTTGGAGAATGAGAGGAGTAGCGGTGTACGGGAAAAAATACTAGAGGGATGGCATTGGATTAGGAAAGAGAAAGGGTAGTGATGAACGACGATAAAGGTTGGAGGTAACTATCAGGAAAAATAAAGGGAAAAAAAAGTGATTAAAATATTTATATTGTCAATTCTCCATTAACTACGCCTAACGAATACAAACCAGTTAGAATTAATACTATTTTAAAAGTTTAGGATTTAAATTAAAATAATTAAAAAATGTAAAAATTTAATTTGTTACTAAGATCAAATCTTAAAATTTTTTTTCTTTTGTAATTTCTTCAATAAATAAATATGATTGATTTGATTTTAGAAGTAAAAACAAATGTGTTAAAAAAGAAAAAGGAATATATATATACACCCAAGCGTTTTTTATCAATGTAAATACGTGAGTTATATAAATAAAAAATTTAAAATTCAAGTAACAACTATTAACCGTTATTATTTTGTGGATTAATTTTTAAGTGCTAGTCGAATTATGGATAGTTTTTTTTGAAAAAAAAAAAATTTGACAAAGGGTATTCTTTACATACAAAAAAATAAAAGTTTCGAGATATTAACATCAACTTTTGTTTTGTATGATAGTACAAACTAGCACATGTTATTTTTAAATATATATATATATTTGATGGTACGATATGTGGTTATAAAATAATAATTTTAAATTTAATTTAAAATTAAAATCAAAATTAAAGTATGATTTTAATTATTTATTTTAATAAATTGGCGCTATCGTTCGATAAAAAATGTTACTTGAATACTTATATATATTAATTTTAGTTAAATTATTTCTGTATTTTGATAATTTTAGTTCTATCATATTATAAAAGGGCAGTTATCTTATAATAATTTTGTGTGATATATATATTAAATTATAAGATATAGTACTCATATTCATATTAAAAATAATAGTTAAATTAGAAGAATAATTAATAATAGAAAATTAAAACTGAGGGAGAAATTGAAAGGGTGCTCGTCACAAAATAAGAGACTTGGAAGTCGAACACTGTTGAAGAAGGGGGGTGTTCGCGTAGCGAAACCAACAAACACACACTGTCACACAAGATAGTGAAACGGAGCCATGGGACTGAAGGAGGCATTCACATAGGGTCAACTCTGACATTTTTGGGGTTCAAAGCAAACTTTTGATATGGTACCTTTCATCCGTTTAAAAAAAAAAAAAATTATGATAAAAAAATTACGTATTCAATTTTAATCTTTTATTTTTATTTATTTATTTTACAGTTCTTACAAAAATGTTACTTCCATATATAATGATTAAAATTTACTTAAATATATAACAAAGTTTAATTATCAAAATATTCCAAACTAAAGTACTAAATAAAAAAAATAAATCATTTGAACATCACCAATCTCACATTTTAACTACAAAATTGTTAATCAGGTTTGCATAATTTAACTTATCAACTAAATCATTTTCAATAGATCATATTGTCAATTCATTAAATATTTCTTGTGACATAGTTGACCGAATGTAATATTTATTTAACTTTTAATTTGAGAAGTTTCTTTTTTCATAAACAACTATAACTGTATAACTAATCATATTATATACACAATCCATGCATTTGAGAAATAATTTTCCATTAATTTCAGATGTGATTTTTTTATTATTATTGTATTATTATTATTATTATTATTTTTGAGCTAGCGTAATACCTAAAAAAAATTTGAGCTCATTTTTTCACTCATTTTTTTCAGAGATCCAAAGCGGTGGCTTTGCCGGTTTTGGGCAAAGTCGGGCCTGCATTAATGATCGATCCGATGCTTCTCTTTGCAAAACTTTACAAGATCGACGTCACTGGGAGATGGGTTTGGATTTGATTGAGGATTTGGATTTGGTCCGGTTGAGGGTTTTGTTTACAAGTTGTTGTCTCCTCATCTATGTGTTTATCATTATTTTTAGTTGCATGATTTTATCGACATCACAATTGTTCAATTAAGTTTTCGTATTTTAATCTGTATGAACTCTTTTTTTTCTTCTTTCTTTTGGTACATTCTTATCATAAGTCCTCTCTCATTCGTTGGTGAGTGAATAATCACAGAAAATTCATTGATCTGTTTGATTTGTTGATGCTCTCAGCATTCTTCCACATGCATGCTACTGCTCATGTAATACCAATTTATTTATATTATTCTTGTTGCTCTTCTTTTGTCTGTCGTCCGTGCATTCTGTTACTTGCTTCGACTATTTGAATTAAAATTGCTCAAATATGTAAAAATAACTGGTGGTTTTGGTTAGTCTTTTTGTTTATTTTTTATTGTGTTGGGCTTCTCTCAAATTGAGAATCTAATTTGAGAAAGTATTTGGGTTTAGTAAGTTTATTGCGAGCCGAATTTTAGTAATTCAAATCGTTTACCTTTTAGAATTTATTGAGAAGAATAAACATGTAAAAATCAAGATGACTGAATTTCGGAAGATATATAGTAACTTTTTGACTTTTTGACTAAATCAATTGCTTTCCAAACGAGGCCTGAATCATATTTGGCCTAAAAAAATGGACAGCAGATATAATTTCAAGAATAGCTGTTTACTTTTTTAAGACAAATGTGATTCTAATATATAGCTATCAAAATTCAATCATCTTGATTTTTTTATATGTTTATTGTTCTTAACGAATCTTAAAATATGAATGATTCGAAGCACCTAAATTGAACTGGTAATGAACCCACTAAATTCCATTGTTCTCTCAAATTGAATTTCCAAGCTGAGGGAAGTCAAACTCTTTTTTATTTGTGTTAGATATGGGTGTTGTGGTGTAGTTTGATTTGGTGATTATTTTATTTTATTTATTTATTTTTTTTTGCAGCAGACCAATTCTTTGATAGAAGTCCCAATAGTGTGTTGGGTCTCTTATGATTCCAACGGTTGACATCTTACAGTACATGAAATAAGTCTGTAAAAAAAATCAAATTAATCATATATCGGTAGTTTGATTAATTAAATTTTTTGCACATAAATTTTATTTAATATATTCTAAAAATTAAATAGTTCGGATCATTTAAATGGATCCAAAATATATTCAATAGGCCACACAATAGTGATAGTTGCGCAGCGTACACAGCCTCCGTTTGGGAAGTAGGTTGGCTTTTTGACTCTATTGGCTATATGAGCCTAAGCTCAAAAGCTTGGTTTGGGAAGGGCTTTTCGGCTTTTTGACTTTTTTGACTTTTTTTGTGAGAGAAGAGTGTAATGATTATGGGTTGGATGTGATGTTTTGTCTGTTGTGACTCAAAGAGCCTATTCTGTCTTTTGTGACTCATTGAGCCAAAAAAGCCCAATGAGCCACTTCCCAAACAACACCACATGCCACCTCAAACTCTACGTGGCCCATTATGATATTGTTCATATTTTTGAGTTATGTATAAATCATTCATGATAAAAATTTAATTTATTAAATAACTAGATATAATCATATTTGTTTTTGTTTGTTTTAATTTTATTTTAAAAGGCACATCAAGTATAATTTTAAGAATAAACTATAAAAAAATACAATTAAATTATATGATATTCGTTAATCAGATGTACGCATATATAACCTCAAAAGATGACAACAAGAATGATTTCTTGGACAGTGGGTGTTTGGGGTTTGATTTTTGTTAATTATTCTGTTAGTTTTTTTGGGCTTTTTTTTTTTTTAATTTTTTTTAAATTTTTTTTTGAACTTATTGAATTTTTTTATTTTTTATTTTTAGATTAGTCTATAAAAGACGGATTTAAAAAATATTTTTTTTGATATAATTTTTTTTTTCAAAATAACACTTAAAGAAAAAAAAAATCTTTTATTTATTTATTTATTTATTTTGAAGTTGCCCCCAAAACACTCATTTAAGATAAGGGGTACTTACGTGTAGGTCCTATTAACTGGACTTATTTACCTACAGGTTCTAACTAATAAATTTAACACTATAAAAATAAGAGATTGATAAATTTATCACTATAAATTTATTCATAAAAACAAAGAGACTGGTAAATTTATCACTATAAATTTATTCATAAAAATAAAAGACTGATAAATTTATCTTTATCACTTAATAAATTTATCAACAGGACTTAATGGGTAATAAGTGTCAAAAATAGGACCTATTGGTAGTTTACCTTAAGATAATAGTTGCATAACCACCTATTCTTTGGTCTTCTTTCTTATTTTATTTTCCCCTACTTTCAAATCTCGATATTTTAACTTTCTACTAATCTCTTAAGGGAATTTTATAATATACACATTTAAAAGGCACATCATAAGAAAATTGTGACTGTGCATAGTAAAAATTACAAATATTTATGATGTGTGTTGTATTAATTTGTGGTAAAAGTTACAAATGTCCATTATAGTTTGTACAGTAAAATAACATGCTCTGTGGTGAGCAACAAATACTTTTTATGGTAACAAATTATGACAATTTATAATTTATATTACAAAATTTTATGGTGCTTGAGAGAGGGAATTATGCTAGACTATTGGACCGAACAACGTGTATGTAGGCCTGAATCTTTAGCCGGACAGATGGGCTCAAGTTTGGGTCGAACAGTGGATGTCCAACTGTACAGATGGCCTGGCGTTAGCCGGGCAGAATTGGGTTGGTGTATTGAATGTACAAACTTTGCATAGTTCCAGTATGGGCTTTGGCTGGCCTAACATGAATTTTGACCCGCCTAGCTAAGTCTTTGACTACTGGTAGACCTAGCATTGGTATGAGCTGAGCAGACGTGACTCTATTGATCGGCTTTTGCTCGATTGGCCTAGTTAAAGTTAGCAAGACTTGGTCGATATAGTTTCGTAAATTGTATGCAACCGGGGAGATGGTTTGCTTGGTCCGGCTGCCAATTTAGTTGGAATGTTTCACTTGGATTTGTGTTGTCAGGTACTAAAGGATAGGTGTTATCATTTAGGCGGTTGACTCTCCTAGTAGGATTTTAGAAAGAGGAATTAGAGTCCTATTAGGATTCTATCGTGTGGAACATATAAAGGATCAGAGTTAACCTCATCCAGATAATGCAACTTTGTTTACAGAAGAACTCAGAGTTTTTCCTATATTGATTTTAAGAAAATTAACTTAAGTATCGGAGAAGTTTTTCGTCATATACCCACCGCTGATAAGTTTACCTGAATTGTGAACGCAAGTCTTATGAAGTCATTTCAAGAGATTTAAGTTTGATCACAAGGAGTTTGCGTGCGACGAATATTTCCTACTCGTATGATACTATTATGAAAACATATACATCATTTTAAGACATTACATGATAAGCCATAATTGAAGATTATAATAATCATAACTGAAACATATTATATATACCCAAAAGAAAATAAATATCATAAAATAAATTAATGACACCCCGTATAAATTTTTGTTATAAAGTATAATAGAAGTGCGTAATTAGCAAAAGTATGAAGAAAGAAGTTGGTTTTCATATCTATATATCATTAAAATAAGATAACTCTATTTTATTACCTTCTTCTTGGGGCAGAGTTCCGTTTGAAGTGGAAAAGGCAATTGTTTTGCAAGTCAGCGCCGAAAGCAGCAAAATAGAACATAACAACCTGCATAGTAACAGATGCTCTTTCATCTCTATGTGTGTGTGTGTGTGTGTCAAAAACAGATGATGGATTTAATTAAGCAGGGTGATGTTCTTTAAATATAAAATGTATTTTATAATTATTTGAAAAGCAATTGGGTAAAGCTGCTTTTTATCCTTTAACTTTTAAAAGGAGATTCCGATTATGAACCTATCAAGAAGCATCAAATAAAAATAAATAAATAAATAAAACCTCTTTCCGGGAACCACCACCCAAAATTCTAACTTTTAAAAGTGTAAAAAAAAAAAATGATATTCATAGAAAAAATTTGACAAAAATAATATACACTGACATATATATATATACATAAACCACATCAATGGCTTTTTTTGATTTAAATGACAATATCAATAATTGCCACATTATTCTGTATTAATATTAGGGTAGATTACACTAACTGTTCTTATAATTTGAGACTTTTATTTTTTTGGTTTTTGATCTTTCAATTATGATATATTTGATTCTAAATTTTAAATCTCTTTTTAAATAAGGACAATTGAAGATATCATTACTTAATTTTAAAGGCAAAGTCATCATTTTGTTAAAATATAAACTAGTTTGACAAAAATAAATGTTAAAAAATTATTTGTAAATTTTTTAAAAAAAATTTCTACCTACCAAATATAAAATTATACGAAAATAATAAATGTTTTACATATTTATTTATTTTTATACTAAATTAATTTTTAGTATGTATTTGGATGATAATCATGTAATGTGTTGTTGTTTTTGTTGATGTTTTTCGATGGTTATCATCTAATAGATGATTGTATTTGTTGTTTATTGATATATATATTTTTTAATAGTTATCATATAATGAATGGTTATTAGATTTTTAATGTGTAATCGATATGTATAATATGTGAAATGTTTTTAGTTTTGAATTTTTTGATTTAATGGATTGATTTAATAATGATATCAAAGTTGTCGTCATGTTTGACTTTCGAAAAACTAGAAACTAATTTAATGAAAACAAATATTGAAAAAAATTATTTTAACCTTTCCCAAAGATAAAATTATATAAAAATGATTTGTTTTTAATTTTTTTTCGGCAATTTATTTTTTAGTTTATTAGAATATTTTTCTAAACACAAATTCTAAAAACCAAAACAAACAGAAATTTATAACTAAAAAAGTTTCAGCATTATTGATTAAAAAAATACCATTAAATTTCAAATAACATACAAGTTAACTGACACAAAATAAGTTGTCTGACGGCTTTGCCATTTAAACATATTTGATTGTTCTTATTTAGAATAAGATTCAAAATTTAAGGTAAAATATATCACAATTGAAAAGTTATGAAACAAAGTAACATAAAATCTAAATTACATGGACTATTAGTGTAATTCGCCATTAATATTATGTACTACTCTTTTCAATATTTCTTGTAAAATTGCATAGACCTCCTCCAAAATTATAAATATAGTTAAAGCCTTGCGTGATATAGACTTAAAAAGCCTGTTTTCTCACTTCATAATTCAAAAGAATTACTCTAGGAATCATTCTGGGTGAATGGTTGTCGGGTAAAAATTAAATTTGTGTAGTGTGTAATCTATATGTAGAATAAATTTAAATAATAAGATGATAGTTATAAATAATTTCTAAATAGTTAAGTCTGAATTCATAATATTGCTAAATTCAAAAAACAAAAGGCTTAGAAGCCTATATATATATATATTTACTGATAAATTATAGTTTGCCCCCATGAATTTGACAATTTTCTTACTTTGACCATTAATTTTTTTTCTTCTCAATTTGGTCCCTAACATTTGTAGTTTTTTGCAATATATTTTCAAAACAAACTTTCCTCCAATTTTGGATGGAAAATGCTACATGGCACGTGTCAAAATGATTAAATTACACTTTGCTCCCTTTAAGTTTCATAGTTTTTCATTTTGACCTTTAATGTTTGTAATTTTTTTCAATTTACCCCCAAAATCAATTTTTGTCCATATTTATAAGATCCAAACCCAAACCCCAAAATTCTAACCCCTATCTCCTTTTCCTTTTCAAATTTATCCGCAAACTTTCATTGCTTCTTCAATCTTCTCTTCTTTGCCCTAACCTTTAGCACCTCTCTACCTTCATTAGTTCCTTCTGTCCCCTTTCTTCATCGTCTCACCCTGTACAACGATCAATGTTCAATTACACCCAAATACCTCTTTATTTGGGTGAGCTTTTTATAATTTGTTTTCTAAAAAATAGAAAAAATAATTTAGTGAAAAAAGATAAAAATTTTCATATAATTTTGGGGTGGTTGGAATATTTTTTGAAAATTAAAAAATATATTTTTTGGTATTTATATTTGTCAAATTGTTTCTAATTATTCAAAAAAATAAATAAATTAAAACAAGTTATGAAAACTCAACCAATTTTTAATATAATTTATTTTTATGCAAAATGGCTACCAAAGTGGCATTTTTCCATCCAAAATTGGACAGTACTTTATTTTGCGTGTAAATTTACAAACATTAAGGGGGCAAAGTGGGAAGAAAAATAATTTAAGGGCCAAAGTGAAAAAAATGTGAAACTTAAGGGTACAAAGTGCATTTACCCATTCTTATGACATGTGGCTACACGGCACCACGTGGCAGCCAACGCGGTATTTTCCTTCTAAAATTGGATGAAAATTTGTTTTGAAAGTAAATTAGAAAAAATTCCATACGTTAGGGGCCAAAATGGAAAAAAAAAAAAAATACTTTAAAAACCAAAGCAAAAAAACCCTGAAACTTATAAGACAAAGTGTAATTTATTCAATTTTTTTAGTTATGATATTGTACGATTTTTAGGGGGATTTGGTTGAATGACCTTGGTTGATTGGGAAGGAAGATAACTATACAAGTAAACAAGCTCAACAGGCCAGTCTGCGGATAGGGCTAGTGTCAGCAAACAAGCCTTTGATAGGATTCATTTTCCATTAGTGAAAGCAGTTACTGATTTTGTTTTTCAATATAACATATTTTAATGCTTTACACGGGCACGTACTTTCATAATAGATTTATTTGTTTGCTTGTAGGAGTGGATTCGTGATCCGATGTTGCCTGTGTTATTGTGGACGATAGAATGAATTGATGTAAAGGGAGTACTATTAACAACCATCTCGCTTGTCAATCTTTTTGACTGTATTATCAATCACGATCGAATCCCGCCCGCATTCGGTATCGAGTCACACGATAATTTTATTGATATATTTCACTTACTTTTTTTTCATTGGTTTTTTTTCCCCCCTCCCCTTTTTTGGGAAGGAGGGGAGAGAGGGGGTAAATTACACTAACCTCCCCTGAGGTTTGACAAAAAAATATAATTGGCTCTATAATTTGATATAATTATATTGACCTTCATTTAGTAGGGTTAAAGTAATCAAAACTTATACAAATGGTAAATAGATAATTTTACGAATATGAAATAATCTTCTTGTATAATCTTATTGACCAAGTTTGCACTCTTCCAAACATCGTCGCTTTGCTACTTGAAAACACACGTGAGCTAGCTGGCGGGTGTGTGCTACAAACCCCTTTAATGCCTAAATCAGCAAGTAGACAATAGACAATAAGCTCTATGTATTTGTAAGTAAGAATTACAATACCTGTGCATAGGTTCTGTTATGAGTTTTTATAAGTTCCACATGACACAATCCTAATAGGACTCTAACTCTCCTTAGCAGAGTCCTTCTAGGAGTCTTATACTTAAGAATAATGTTTATCCTTAGAACACCTTCCTCATTGCAAGCCAAGTGAAATGGCAAAACACCCTGCTCGGCTAACTGTGCCTAACCGAGCTACCTTGTGTAGCTATTCCTCTGATCGAGCTGTGCAATTCCTGACTGCCATGAGTTATCCCGCCAAGCTACTCATAGCTTGGCTTTTTTCATGTAATCGACGTGTCATTCCAGTTTGTTTTACTGGCCATACACGGATAGCTAGACCCAAACCCATTGACCGTCCTAGCAACTGCCAATCTGGGACCGAGCTATTTGAGTACGTAGCTCGGCCCAATGCGTGGCCCAACCTCAGAAGACAACCTTACCTAGCCGGGCCCAATTTCCACACAAATTACCCTATCAATCGCCCCTTAATTCCATCTGTGTAGTATGCTTGAGATTATTGTCTTTCAGCTGAGCTCAGTTGTTCAAGCTAACCGAGATAAAAATTCCTGCTCGGTCTCGCAATCTGCTTGGCTCTAATGAGTCTCATCAGTTACCTAGCACGTTTTCCTGTTCCTCTGACATCATTTCAATCATGGGACATGTGGCATGCTCTCACTCTGGCCCCGTATCCCTAGTACAACTGTCAAACACTGTCTCAAAATTCAAATGGTCCAATTTCTTTGCCGTATGCATATATACAGCCTATACGCACGCCCCCTTGCCTCCACTGTTCATCGTCTCCAATAAAATCCCAAGCTAGAGCTCCCAAAGTTTGCTAATTTTCGTATGCCAAGCCTTGGTTGAAGCATCTACTCTGTTTCAACTACTAGAGCTTCATCCATTGATCTATTCTGAGCACTGCATCCTTCATATGTAAGTCTCTGAAACTTTTTAACATTTCTATTTCAATACTCAAGCTGTTCTTTGTGTCTTGGTGCCACCATTTAGTCTTGAGAATAACATATCTAAGTATTAATCCACTAAAAATATATAAAAAATGGATGTGGAACTACATTAGGGCCTCGGAAGACCCCTCAAACTCCATGCTTAGAGATGAATGTTAAATAGATAGGCTAAAAACTAGTGATTTTGATCCAAAATCGCACTCGAACCGAAATAATACCTGTTTGCACCACCATATGTGAGTTCAACCGAACTAGGAGCATTACCATTCTCATAACCGGGTTAAAACCTTGCCCCTTGGTCCAAGCCGGGCTAAAAGCTTGCCCATCCCCATAGCCGAGCTGCGGCAACACTGGTAGTGGGCCAATCTCAAGATATTTATATAATTAACTCTATAAATTTGATATAATTATATTGACCTTCATTTAGTAAGGTTAAAGTAATCAAAACTTATACAAATGGTAGATAGATAATAAACTAAACAAAGTTATATACTTATATATGTTAGTTAAAAATATATGATAATATCATCTTTTCATCCATACAATTCATGAATTACTCATAAAAAGAGATCTAACTATATGTGAATTAGAATATCAATGGAGGCACATATAATTATGTAAAAAATGTAGAACTAACTGTATTTTTTCTAAGAAAAGTGAGTTTAATTTACCCATTTTTTCTCTACATTTTAGGTGAATCTATATTAGAAACGTTATGTACAAGTAAGATCCTTCATAGGAAAGCCTATGGTGTGCACTATTTTATTGGTGAATACCATATGCACCATCTTAGGAGCGTATACCATAAATTAGTGTAACTCTATTACAAAATTTGGTAACATTAATCGTAAAATGTGTAACTTCGTCATAAATTAGCGTAACAAAATGTTTGAAATTTTCTAGTTTATGTCAGAAAAGTTTATGGCTTGGTTACGACATTTTTTATTACGCTAATTTGAGGTGAGATTATGCATTTTATGATTGATATTTCGAAATTTTATGATAAAATTATATTAATTTATGATAAAGTGCGTATGGTATATACCCCTAAAGAGGTGGACACTAGAAGGTTTCCATTCACGTTCATGTTCAAAATATATTAACTTATTCCTATTAATTTGTTAGATATGATAGATCTTATATTATATGTATAAATTCACTAGTTCTGTGGATCAAGAGTTGAAATTTTTTTTCTTAAGGTAAATTCATTCGGTAGATATCATTCCTCCTTGTTAATTAGGTTTTTAAAAATAAAGTTGTCAAGTGATATTTGTTTCCCTATGATAGTGAGAAAGTCATAAATTTAAAATTAAAATGGATAAAACAATGGTAATTCTTTTCTTGTAATTGAAGTTATTATAAATAACTAACATCTTATTGTTTACCTGCCAAAAAAAAAAAAAAAACCAAAAACAAAAAAAATTGTTCAAGACGTTCCAATTCCCGCAACCTCGCTGTTTCCAACCAACTTAGGTACAAGAAAGTAATTATGTCACTGATGACTCCACAAAGTTGTCTCGTTAATGGTGTGTTTTCCGTTGAGTAATTATATATACACCACCAATTTATCTTCTTACATCATTTTTCTCATTATACCTTTTATAAAATTTAATTTTTTATTTATTTATTTTGATCTCTTTACACACGTCATAATTCCAAACCAATCCTTATCCCTACCAATTTTTTTTCTTTACACCCTCAACCTTTTCAAACCCTAATCTCACAACTACCATCACCACCGCCCTCATCCACCATCGACCACTACTTCTTCCACTTCTAGCCAGTCCTACCCCATCATGGTAATTAGGAGTGGACAAACATCAGGCCAAGCCAGGCCGGATTCGGGTCATCAGTACGTAATAAGGCATTTTGTATTTACTCAAGTCCGGCTTGGCCCTAATATCGAGCCTCTATATCTGCCCATGCCTAGTCTAAAAAATAATTATAAATCCCATGTCCACTCATTAGGATATATGTTTAAAAAAAAAAAAGTTAAATCATTCCATAATTAGATTCAATCACACATTCTATTTCTTAAATAAGTATATTGACATCATTATAAATTGAAAGATTTTGTGTATAAATTGAAGGATATTTTAAATAAATTCAATCACACATCAGTACAAATGTGAGTTTTAATAAAATCAACAAACATAAAATTTAAATCCCAACAAAAAAACATATATTTTAATGCACTATAAATTAATAAATAATTAATTACTTTAATAGTTGGTCAGGTTGGTTCAGGTTGAAAGTATAAATTCCAAGCCCAGGCCATTAACATTTTGGGCTGAAAATGTTAACTAGCCTGACAACCTTCTACCTACCTGTGACCCACCCAGTAGGCTTGCATCCACCACCTTCACAAACCTTTATGATGGCTGACCCATTGCCATCGTAGCCTCTCACGACCATCGATCCACCACCATTACATCCTTTACCTGTGTGAGCTGCCATTATTACAACCCTAGCCATCGCGATTGCAACCCACATACTTTAACATTATTGTCACCACCTTTGCAGCTCTTATCTTGCGACCCACCACCACCACCACAACCCACTTCCATCGTGGCCCCCTCACCCTCTGCGATTTGGATTTTTAGATCTAGGGTTTTGAAAATGAGGATAAAGAAGAAGAAAGAGGAAAAACAAATAAGAAGGATAGCTGGGGCGCTGCTGGCGAGAGGAAATGAGGCTAGGGGTAGTGGCGAAAAGCTGACGGGAAGACAGTGATGGGTAAGAGTAGATGGTGCTCCAGTGGAGATAGAAGGGGTGAGTGGAAGAGAAATTGGGTTTCATCTTTTTAGATTTGAGGGTATTTTGGTAATTTTAATTAGAGATAAAAATATAATAAAAAAGTAAAAAGTTAAGGGTGTAATGAGTTGATTTGGTGGCGTAAGTTGAATTATCCTCTCCCATGTGATGAAAATTATTTTATTTGGTTAATTTTGTAATTATTTGTAAATTTATAAAATTATTGATGACATGTTCAAATTTTAAATTTATAAAGGAAAAAAAAAAAAACCCGTAAAAATGTAGGAAAATAAAGTTAAGCTTTATTTGGGTTTTGAAATTACCAAGTTTATTAGGCCTTTTTTTGTGTATAAAGGACATCCTAATTTATTTTGTTTCATAAACTCCCTATGGAGGAGGCTCATTCTTCAGGAAGTGCGGAGTATAATTTTTCATTTTTTCTGGACAATATTGCCCTTCCATATATATCTTACAGATTTGAATGAAATCTCTATCAATGTGAAAGTCTTGTTCCTTCACAAACAGATTTCGCCTTTCTTCATTGATCTATCTGAGATTTTGGTCGAGTTCTCACTTTGCTTCATTGATCTATTTGAGATTTTGAGAGTGTAAGAGTTTTGATCAAGTTTAAAGGTTCATTCCATAACTTTTCGATTTTCTAGTGCTTTGTTGCATCAATTGTGTCAAAGTTAATCAACTTTTACAGAGTTTCGTTGCATCATTGTTGAAGTTGGATCACTTGCTTTTAATCCGTTATTGGATCTCTAGCTTCGATCACTTGCTTAGAGTTGAATCTTTGATAATAATTTTGATTGTTCGAGTTCGATCAGGTTTTTTTTTTTTTATTATTATTATTTTATTTTATTTTATTTTTATATGTGATTTGTGATATTACTTTGTTTTAGTTTGATAGAATGACAATAAAATTTTACTTTGGTAGCGTGTCTTTTTGTGATTTGTTTTTGAACTGTGCTTGTTGTGGTTGCTCTTCATAATAGATACTCTGTTTTGTTGTTGTTGTTGTTGTTGTTGTTGTTGTTGTTGTTGTTGTTGTTGTTGATGACCTGTTCATAGAATGACAGTAAATTTTACTCTGATGTTGTGTGCTTCTGTGATTTGTTTTTGAACTCGTAGTGAATATATGTTTCCTAATTGATTGACAATAAAATTTTACTCTGGTTATTCATAAAATTGACAGTAAAATTTTACTATCAATTGATTGTAGAATTATAATCTAGCATTTGTAGTTGTTTATTAATAGTAAAATTTTACTGTTATATATCATGTAGATTTGAAAAATGGTTCCACCTCTTCCATTCAAGGGTTTAGACATTGTCTCCCTCTATTGTTTATTCCTAAAGGGCAAATATAAGAGCACATTGTTATCAGCTATAGCAAAGGATGGTGATCAACGTGTATTGTTAGTGTCTTACAAAGTACAATGTTACATAATTTCATATTAACATTTTACTTATTTTCAGAGTAAATATTTACTTTTAATTATAGTAACATTGTATTGTTTTATTTTTTTGGTCTTTTGTGTACTATTTGTAAAATGTTAACTCTTTCATTTTTTTTTCCCTTGCAATAGGTATTGTCGATACAGAGACTATAGGTAGTTGTGAACAAGCTTGTTGTCTTTCATCCGATTTGTAAGAAATCACCCGATAGGCCAAGAAAGAATAGGATTCCATCTAGGGGTGAGAACATAAGACAAGTATATTATGGTAGATGCAAGAAGTACAGTTATAACAGGAAGACTTGTAAGAAGACATTGTCATGATGTAACATGCCCAGGGGTACCCGTACGTGTTAAACAGTTCGGACTCTCGACTTCTTTGATCTAGTCTCACGAGTGCAATGTGAAACATAGATGAGAGTCCAAATTTGATAACTTTTATGGAAAATCTATTTTAATACAAAATCTTTGTCAAAAATGGACTATATCACCAAATCTTAGAGTCAACACCTAATATTTTTGAAAAAATTAAGAAACCCGTGACTTGTGCCAAGGCTACTATTTGTCGTAACCAAAGATTCTTAGCTTGAAACCTTAGGTACGAGAGGGGGAGGTTATTAATTGAGCACCCCCGCTCGCTTGATCAAAGATCGGCCTCTACTAAACCATGATATGAGTTTTATTAACTTTATATGTTCATATTCCGGATTAAATAAATCCTAAAAGTTACTATGTGAAGCATATTAATGTAGATTATGCCACGTACTTTGGAATAACTTGATTTTATGTAGTTTGAAAGAGTTTTGAAGATGTAAAACTCAAAGAAATTGAGTTTATAAACATGAAAATCAATATCATTCCAAATTAAGCGACCCAACCTCCATCCACCGGTATTCATACTGTTATATTAAGTAAGCAAGTAGCCTCATGATAGAATGCTAAACATAGTAAGAAAAACATGCACAAGCGAGATGCTAAAGTGTAAAAACTTACATGTTTACTGACATCCCGCGAACAACTACAAAACAAAGTTAGCGAAATATGCATGATCTTACATACAAAATCCTAATGCAATTCACACATGAAATGCAACTAAAGATTCAGCTTCTAAGATATGACATGTAAATCATCTCAAGAACATGAGGTAGCGCACATAATTACATAGGAATTGATTAAATCCACAAATGCAAACTTAGCTGAATGAAGATGCGTGAAACATGGATGCAAAGCATGGATTTGATGGAAAAAAAAAACCAAAATATGATGCTTATGCACAAATAAAGAAAGCATGTAAAAGAATGGGATAGAAAGAAGCGGAGCAGGGATTTATTACAACACTTGAAAGAATAATTACAAACCAAATGAGAGAGAGAGAGAGAGAGAGAGAGAGAGAGAGAGAGAGAGAGAATATTACAACAAAATGGAAACCTCACAAAACTCTCAAATGAAAATAAAAACAATAGTTTCAAGTGCCTCAGAGACCATCAAAAGTTGGTATGCTCAACGCCGGAAGACTACTCTCTTCCATCCATAAGAAGTTAGTTGGCCGGCCAGTTGACTAACTAGACCTAGCGAAACCTATCTTGTTGCAACATCGAGAAAAGAACAAATAAGGAATATGTAGGTGGCTCAACTAAGTATTTCCGGTTATATTACAACAAAACTAATATGAAACTGGAATAAGAGAACAAGTATAAGATAAAAAGTGCAAGAAAATGAAGGAATTGAAACCCGATCACTTTACAACAAAACAATATGAAACAAAAGCAAGAAAATGAATTTGAAATAGAAATGAAAGAATTGAAAATTTACCTTCCAAAGAAAGAGTGGACTTCTTGATTTTCAAACTTCCGTTTAACCACTCTCAAGGTTGTGAATTATAATCTTAATCTTCAATTCAAGAGCTTGGAATTTGAGCTTAGAATGATGGTTTTGGACAAGTGTATGATCACTCTTTAATCTTCTTCAACTTAGCAAGACTACTCTCTCTTTGATCAAAGCTCTAGAATTTAACTATAATAACATGACTTGGATGACTTTTGAAATAGGAGATGAGATATGGTGTATAGCTTGAGAAAATGGAAGTTCATGACTAACACTTAATTTTGGCTAACTCTTGAATTCAAAGCTAAACTCTCCTATTCTCTATCTCTAACCTTCTCTACTCAATCTATCCTCATCCTCCTCCCAACAATCTGATGTATTCATATAGGCTATGCAAGTGGAGAGGTGGTGGAAGACAAGAATGGAGCATTAATGAATATAATGCAGCAAATGGAGCACTAATGGAAAACAAAAGTGGAGTATTACCTTCAATGGATCAAGCTCTAGGCAATAGAGGATAAGTATACATGCATTCAGTGCATGAATGGATCAGAAAATGGGTTTGGGAAGTGCCCCACCCGAAGCAGCACAAAACAGGACAAATCTGTGTTTGGGCGGTCAACCGGCTGGACAACCGTGCGGTTGATCGGCCAGAGAGAAATTCGTCCGATTTTGCTCACTCAGACAAGTTTCACTCCGGTTTGGTCCAACTTTGCTCCGTGTCCAATGGGGTTCAAATACTTGACCAAACTAGGCTTAAGATTGGGAACAAAGCTCAAATTCCATCTTTTTTACTGAGGATTTTGTAAGAATTAATCACATTATAATTTGCATTATCGGGTAATCAAAAGAAAGTGCCCAAACCTTAGGGCCGGTCAAAATGGGGTGTTTACAGT
This sequence comes from Camellia granthamiana, assembly GCA_036172215.1. Classification (NCBI taxonomy): domain Eukaryota; kingdom Viridiplantae; phylum Streptophyta; class Magnoliopsida; order Ericales; family Theaceae; genus Camellia; species Camellia granthamiana. Next base: position 2,284,445 of record CM069909.1, read on the forward strand.
TGCCTCTCTTTGATAGAGCTCGAAGTCATTTCATGACGTGAATGAATGTCAAAGCTCGAAGCCGACCCTTTTGACAATGCCGTATGACTTTAGGCAAACAAACAAGATACAGATGCAGTTGGTTGAACTCGAAGGTTGCCTACACCTTTGTAGGGAATCAAACCAACATAGTTCAGGGGCATAATGCAAATGCCATGCTAGAAATAAAATTTGAAAGTTGGACTTACTCGTTTCCCGTAGCCAGTTTTTTTTTTTATTTTTAATATTTATAATTTAATTCATGATTATGCAATGTAATGCAATGGAATGATGATAAAGATAAGAAGATGGCAACATGAGAGGCAAGCCTCGTGCAAATGATATGGAGCATAATAGGAGGTGCATCCTATAAAATGTGCCATAACACAAATAATAGAGAGAGTGCATCACAGACAAATGGACCACAACATCGCATGCAAATGTGCCACAACACAAATGATAGAAGGGAAATGTGAACTCAAAATCCAAATAAGTCTCACATGAGAGGAGGAATAGTGAAATTGAGATCCAAACGTGTCTCACGCGAGAAAAGAAATGGTGAATAAATCCAAATGCATTTCACGCAAAAGGAGAAATAGTGAACTCAAAATCCAAATGTGTTTCATGCGAGAGAAAGAAATAGTGAACTCGAAATCCAATCACGTTTCACGCGAGAAAATAAATAGTGAACCTGAGATCCAAACGCGTTTTACGCGAGAGGAGAAAATAGTGAACTCGAAATCTAAACTCGTTTCACGCGAAAGGAGAAATAGTGAACCTAAAATCCAAATGCGTTTCACGGGAGAGGAAGAAAGGTGGTATAACCAACATGCATACCTAATCGTATTTCATATGGAGAGAGGAAAGGTTTTGACTAGGTAAACTTCAAATCCTAACGCGTTTCACATGAAAGGAGAAAATGTGGTGTAACCAACAGGTGTACCTAACTGTATTTTATATGGAGAGAGGGAAGGTTTTAATCAGGTAAACTTCAAATCCTAAGGTGTTTCACACGAAAAGAGGAAAGGTGGTGTAACCAACAGACATACCTAACCATATTTCATACGGAGAGTGGGGAGGTTTTGACCAAGTAAACTTGAAATCCTAACACGTTTCACGCGAAAGGAGGAAATGTTGTAACCAAATATTGGACAATTGTAGCCAAGTGTTGTGAGTAGATTGTAACCGTGCATGATAGATGCACTAAACAGTGCAAGTGTGATGATGAATGTAAAAACACGAAGGGACAATGTGAGGTATACAATATGCAATATGATATGATGGATGCACAACCGATGAATACACAAAATGATTTTTTTCCCTCTATTTTCCAAAATTTTCTTATCTCTCTCTCTTTCTCTCTCTCTCTCTCTATTATTATTATTATTGTCATTTTTTATTTCTTTTTGAATTTTTTTTGTTGTTTTTGATTTTTTTTTCCAACATTTATATGCATACCATATATACATATATGGATGCAAATGATGTACAAGAATATGTATTACATATACATACATATATATACAAATACGGACACATATATATTATATTCATACGGTATATACATATACATATTATATGGTATATATATACATATTAACACAGACACATATGCATATACACACAGACACATGCATACAGATACACACATACTTATTATATACATATATATACACATAGACACATACATATAGATACACACATACGGTATATACATATACGTATACAAATACACACTTCGCTCCCTCCTATGTTCTTGTTTCTCTCTCTTCTAGTTGTCTTCTTTGACTGTCGCGTTTGGCGCTCGTTTTCAACAATCACGTCACCTGACCAACAACAGCTGGACCGGCCTTATTTGTCAAAGATTGCCTCGGCAATCCCTCGTCTTTTCTTCTTCTCCATTTTCTTCTTAAATCAAGGCCTGCGAGAGAGATAGAGCAGAAAGATGCAAGCCCTTTATGCTATTACTCTGCCAATTCTCTCTTTAGCAACATCACTCTCTTTTGTCATGGCCTCATCCTGCCGTACTCTTTCCTTCTTTCCAGACCTTAATGAATCCCCAATCGAGATTACCAGCTCCTTTAAGCCTCGACAGAGTGCCCCTTCCCCTGCTTCCATTCTCAGCTTTCTTACGCTATCAGTCGAGCAACTGATGGCAGCGCAGTCTAACATTGATGCCAACCATTACACATTGAAGTCCTGCGTGGAGACCATGACCGTGGTATCCAATTTGTCCCACCGGCTGTAAGGTAGGACGAGTAAAGTGCATCGGCTAAACACCTAACTCTCCTTGCTCCAATGTATGTACAATGACGCTCAAGCAGAGATTAGCACATTGAAAAATCAGAACAAAGAGCTAAAATGATAGGCCATCTCCGTGGCCCTATTCGGAGTTCCTTCGTACTCTACATTTGACGGTTAACGGGGAGTAAGTTTTTTTGGAAGCTCTGCCAATGCTGATGCAGAGTCTTCAAAGGCTTCCTAAGAGTGAAGATGTGGTGAGGCAGTTGAAAATTTGAATGGCATAAATGGCACAACACTGAGCATGCAAATCATTTTGTTTTGAATTTTGAAATTGAAAATGGTTGCGTTTCAATGAATTCTGAACTGAATATTGAGTCCTCAACAGACCAGAAATCAAACTCAGTAAAAGAAAAACCTAAATGAAACAGACCAATTAACACTTGCCGAAATAGAAAGAAGACAAAATTTTATTGCGGGCGTGGTTATTAACATCGTGGGTGTGACACTTGTGGGCACGGTTTAGACTATCGTGGACGCGGCGTAAGAATATCGCCGGCGTGATAGAACAAGAGTCAAAACCAAACCAAACCAAAAAAACATCGTTGGTTAACCACCTAGACAATTGACCAACTGAAAGGGTTCTATACAACGATTACACACTTTTCAGTGAATGATTTGACAATGTAAATGGAGACTGTCGAGGATACGGAGGAAAGACAGAAACCTGACTTGATTGTGCCTCTAGTTCATTGCTTTGACTATTTTTGTTTTTTCTACTTAAACGATTGTGATCAATATGAGAGGTAAATTAGCATGCTTGTTCCACTTTTTGTCTTGAAATCATGTGAATCAAGCTATAAGTACTAAAAATTTTCCCATTTTTTTTTTTGGTCCAAAGAATGGTTTGGATTTTAGAAAATAATTTTCAAGACAATCAATCAACTTCATTAAAAGTCCTCAAAATCTATATTTGCAAATGGCCACTACCCGATCAATATGAAACCAACCATTGATATGCACAACTAAATCTACCTTGCAACTGAATCCATCATAAAGGAGAAATAGGAAAACTAAATCAAATGGGAAGAACCAATCAAACATGGATAGGACAACAATCGATCAACCATGGACAGGATGAGTGAGTTGAAAATTGATTAGGGCCGAACTTCAAGATGAAGCTGCCTACGTATCCCAAAGACAAGAATTAGGCCTCACATAGTTCCGGTTATGGTTCACTTGAGTATTAACACTCTCCTTTTATGCTCTAACTTTTGCTAAAACTGCCCTTTCAGGTTTTCGACCTTGTAAGCTTTTTTTTTATTTATTTTTATTTTTTCTATTTTTTCATTATTTTTATTTTCCATTTTTTCTTGTTTTTGTTTTGTTTTTTATTTTATGCTCTAACTTTTGCCTGGGCCGCCTCTCGGGTTTTTAACCCAGCGAGCCTCTCAAGGATAGTACTTCTTAGCCTATCTATGTTGATTGGTTACGAGAACTCTAAGCCATCCAATCCATGAGAATGATTGCTTCCCTGACAAGATTGATTTGATGATGTAAGGACTCGTCCAATTGGGACTGAACTTGCCCCTAAGGTCATGAATAAGAGCTTGATTGTCCTTCAGCACTAAGTTCCCTTCTCTTAAATTCCTAGATCTAACCTTTTTGTTGAATGCTTTGGCAATCCTGTGTTGATACCACTGAATGTGGTATAAAACCTTCAATCTTTGCTTATCAAACAACATCAGCTCCTCAAATCAGATTTGTTGCCAATCAGTTTACGTTATCTGATATTTAGCCATAATTCTCAACGAAAGACAAAGGCATTTCTATCTCAATTGGCAAAATAGCATCCATTCCATATACCAACGAGTACGGGGTTGCCCCTGTAGACGTTCGGATTGATGTCCTATATTCGCAAAGTGCAAAAGGTATTTTATCTGGCCAATCTCTATAGGTTTCCACTGTCTTACGCATAATAGTCTTGATGTTCTTATTTGCAGCTTCAACGGCTGCATTGATTTGTGGCCTATAACTTGATGACTTGTGGAAAGCCACATTATATTTCTCAAGTAAAGCTGCTACTTCTCCTTTGAAGTGTGACCCATTGTCTGAAATTACTTCGTTTGGTACCCCATACCTATAAATGATGTTATTTCTAATGAATTTGGCCACATGCGATGCTTTTAAAACTAAAAACAACTGTGCTTCAACCCACTTAGTGAAATAATCAATGGTAACCAAGATGAACTGATGCCCATTTGAACCCTTGGGTGTGATTACCTCATAACGTTTATGCCCCAGAGTAAGAAAGGCCAAGGCGAAGTCATCTTGTAGAGTTCTGATGGCGGGATATTTATGCGATTGGCGTGGATTTGACATTTGTGGTATCTCCTAACAAAGTCGATACAATCACTCTCCATGGTTAACCAGTAGTATCCCTGTCTAAGGGTCTTTCCAGCCAACATTATACCGTTCATATGGGCTCCACACTCTCCTCCATGGATGGCTTCCATGATACGCTTGGCCTCTTCTTCCTCTACACACAACTTATGCATTCCCAGATGCCCTTTTATGTATAGCTTATCTCCGTAGATGATGAACTGAGCAGGCAGACATCGTATCCCCCTTTTGTCCTTGGCATTTGCCTCTTGCGGGATTGTACTACTTTCCAAAAAGTTCCAAATATCAAAGTACCAGGGATTTTCATCTTGAACCTCTTCTGTTGTAGCCACCATTTCATATGCGGGCGTATATATTTGTTCTATCAGGATTGGGTGCATCTTAACCCCAACTAGTATATATATCATGGAGGCTAGGGTTGCCAATACATCAGCAAATCAGTTGTTTTCTCTCACTAGGTGTGTGAATGTTAGTCTTTCAAACCTTGGGATCAATATCTCCAAGGTTTGATGATAAACTTTCATTTTCTCCTCTTTAACCTTCCAGTCTCCATTGGCTTGAGAGACGACCAAGTTCGAATCCCCAATCACATCAAACCTTATTGCCCGAGTTCTAGAGCTGTTTCTTGTCCGGCAAGACATGCTTCATATTCTTCTTGGTTGTTGGATACCCTGAATCAGAGTTTGAAAGGTAAAGGGATATGAGAATCATCTAGTGCTATGAGCAACACACCTATCCTGTAGCCAAATTGATTGGATGCTCCATCAAAGTACAACTTCTAAGTGTTTTCTTCCATCTGCATGACCTCCTTATCTATGAATGAATAATCTATATCTGCTTCTCCTTCAATCGGGTGGTCAACCAAAAATTTTACCACGACCCTTCCTTTAACAGATTTGCAAGCGACATACTTGAGGTCGAATTCAGAAAGCAAAAGCAACCAACAGGCTAGCCTACCGGTAAGCACTGGTTTCTCAAAGATATTTGATGGGGTCTAATCTTAAAACTAGAATTACCGAGTGAGCTAACAAGTAGTGTCTCAACTTCCTGGTGGCCGAACCAAAGCCAAGCACGCCTTTTCCAAGGTAGTGTGGTGGGTCTCGTATTCAAGCATCTTCTTGCTCAAGTAGTAGATGGCTTTCTCTACTTTCTCGCGACTCTTATGCTTGCATACATGCCATGGTTGATTTAGTCACTGATAAGTACAAAATCAGAAATTTTCCTAGCTCAGGTGGCGATAACACAAGCGAATTCTGCAAATATGGCTTAACTTGCTCTAAGGCGAATTGACACCGATCTTTCCAGTGGAACTTCTTTCATTTCTTTAACAAACCAAAAAGTGGTTTATAGATCAAGGTTAATTTAGAAATAAACTTCTTTATGAATTGCACTTTGCTCAGAAAGTACCGCACCTCTTTTTCTATTGTTAGTGACGGCATTTCTAAGATGGCCTTAATTTTGGACGGATAAACTTCAATTCTCCGCTATGTGATCAGAAATCCCAATATCTTGCCCGCAGTTACCCCAAAGGTGCATTTCTATGGATTCATCCTTAGCCTGTATTCTCTGATATGTTCAAAGAACTTCTTCAATGTAGTATAATGGCCTTTCTAATCTTTGGACTTGACAACCATGTCATCCACATACACCTCAATTTTCTTGTGGATCATATCATGCAATAATGTGGTAGCGGCTCTTTGATAAGTGGCCCTGACATTTTTCAAACCAAATGGCATGACCCTGTAACAATACATCCCCTATGGTGTCGTAAATGCAGCCTTTTCTCTGTCCTCTGGAGCCATAAAGACCTGGTTATACCCCAAAAAACCATCCATGAATGATAGTAAGGCATGCCCTGCAACAGTGAAGTCTACCAATTCATCAATATATTGCAATGGAAAGTCGTCTGCCAGACTAGCCTTGCTCAAATTTCGGAGGTCAATGCAAACCCTAGTTTTGCCGTCTTTCTTTGGAATTGGCACAATGTTGGCTAACCAAGTCGGATACTCGGATATAAGAAAGAACTCGACATTGATTTGTTTAGTAACCACTTCTTTGATTTTCAATGCCTAATTTGGATGAATTCTGTAAAGCTTCTGTTTGACAGGTTGGGCATCAAGATTAAGAGGGATCTGATGTTGTACAATCTCAGGATCAATTCCAGGCATATCTTCGTAGGACCACACAAAAACATCTTTGAATTCTTTTAATAAAGCAACTAATTGCTTGCATTCCTCCGACGATAAAGTGGAACCAATCTAGACTAAATGAGGATCTTTCTCAGTACGTACATTTACAGAAACAATTTCGTCGAACAACGACTTAGCATGTCTTTCTTCCTCTTAGTTGATTAAATTTTTCAAAGCCGAAGGAATTTCTTCCTCTTCGTTTTCATCAAAATTCTGAAAGTTCGGGTTAATGCCATGAATTATAGACACAAAGAAGTAAGCATAAATAACAACATCTTTATTCAGAATCTCAGACTCAGCTGTTGTAACAAACTCAAAAGAAAAAGAAAAAGCAAAAGAAGACTCTGACATCTCAGACAAACTCGAATCTGACTCGAACCCCAAAAGCACAATAGACTTAGACTTAATAACCAATTCAGAATTCTCAATAAGATGCTTCTCAACATGCCAATTTGCTTGCATGCCATTCATTGCATCTACGATGAAGCTTGAGCAATTGATAGGTGGCGCTTCCCCAATCATGGAAATAGCCATATCCCCTAAGTTCATTTTTTCAACACTAGTATTAGACTTTTTTTAGCAAATCAACTAGTGTTAGACCTAGGACGTCCTCTGTACTGCTTTTAGAATTGATACCACTATCTTGACCGATGTCGATGCTTGGATTTGCCTACTCCTCATTGCTATCAGAAAGTTGATGATCGACAAAGATTTCAAATTCGAGATATCTCTTCTTTTCCTTTTGGTCAATCCATGGCTCCGGAAACCCACATAAAGGGAAATCGTCTCAAACCCGGGACATCCAAAACATGAAATTCAGCTTCGTGCTCAGATGGACCCACTATTATTTGCACATTGACTATCTCCATAATCTCCCAACTAGTATTATCATAAGCCTGAATTAACTAAGTAGTGGGCGCAAAATCTATTGGCTTTAGCCCTATTGCATAAGCAGTGTGTGAAGGGAAAACATTGATGGCTGATCCAGTGTCAATCAGAACCATCAGGATCTATTTTTTTCTACACTTCAGTGACACATATAGAGGCTTATTGTGTCATGATCCTTCCAGTGGTAGCACTTTGTCGGAGAAGGCCATCATGGGAGTTGTTTCTCTTGGGGTGATTAGCTACACCAGTTGTTTTGGAGTTGTGTCAATTGATAGCTTAGCCTTGCTTAAGGCTAACAACATCGCTTGTTGGAGTTCCCAGGAAGCCATGAGAAGCCCCCAAATGGAGATGTTTCCCTAGATCTTTTTTAACTATTTTATAACCAGGTCTTCTTCTACTTCTTTCTCTTTCCCTTTCTCAATTTCTTTTGTCTTTGCTCGAGGACTCTCCTTGGTCTAGGTGTGGAGGCTTGAAGTAGAGTCCACTCCTAGTCAAATGATCAATTTCTTCTGAGTACCAAGTCTCGTGAGGTACATTGCTTACCCATTCATCGTCATTGTGGGCGAGCTGTAGGTCATTATCGTCCCACCATTAGCCTTCATTGACCAAAAGGCAATTATCAGGCTTTGCTCGAATCATTCCCACAGTATACTCTGGTTGACTTTTTAGTTCTTCTTCTTTCTCTTCGGAACCCTTTCCTTTACTACTGTTATTATATTTTCTGGTGTCAACTTTTAGTTTATCCAATTTTCTCTCAGTTTCTTCATAAAAAACTTCACTATTGCTTGACCAACCATGACTAGCATTGGAATTTCTCAGATCCCAACATTTTATCTGCACATTCTCAAGGTCTAATTCTTCAAAGAACTAGAAATTGGCTAAGTCTTCCTCTAAGTCGGCCAAGTCATCCAATCCCTATTCAAACACATCTTTTCTGACAACATTGATAGAAAATGAATCAGGCAGCATAAACTCAAGCTTTAGTTGGCCAATAGGTGCAACATATTGGCTAGGATCATACTCTTCCTCTGATAGTTTGCCAATCTCAATCACAGGTACTACGGTTGTTTTTTTTAACACTACCACTATAGGGTTCTTGGGTTTTGGCTGGGTTAAAGGTGCATCTATCATGCACAGATTAGTGCTCTTAGGAATGTGTACCTTGGGTTTAGGGAGATGAGAGGGTGTGATATAGATGCTAGGGTCAAAAGTGGGCGATAGTTTATAGATAAAGTTAAGACGAAGAGGTGGTAGGGCTTTGTTGTGGGGTGGCAATGGGTTAGTAGTGACATTGGGTTTTGGTGGCTGTGGAGGAGCTATGATTTTATTGTTAATGAGATCTTGAATCTCGTGACAGAGAAAAAAGCAACGGTCGGTATCATGTCCAGGTTGTTGGTAGAAGGCACAATATTTGGCAGGGTTATGTTTGGTTGGGAGAGAATTTGGAAGAGGTCGTGGGTCAAGGGGTTTGAGATACCCTCTTTCTACAAAGATCTTCATGGCTTTGGTAAGGGACATATGGAGTGGGTTAAAGGTTTTGGTTAAGTCTTAGGTTGAGCTTGTTGTTTTCGGTGGTGGTGGTGGTGGCAGTGACTGAGTTGAGCTCAAAAGGTTTCTGTGCCATGCTATTGCTGGTGGCAGTGTTTAGATTACGTCCAAAGGTCTTCCATACTAGTTCTTTATCATCCATTATAATTGCCTGCTTGATGGCATCCTCTATCTGAACTCATATTTCATGTAGTTCTTTAAAAGTAAACAGTGGCAGGACTATCATTTTCTGCAATATTTTTCCATGCAGATTTCTGACTACCATGCGGATTTGATCTTTCTCTGGTGGTTTGTTAGTCATCATCACTGCCTTGGCCCTTAATCTAGTAATAAAGGCTAGATAACCTTCATTAGGTTCCTGTCGGGTTACTTCTAACTCTTGGGTGGTTACTTCAATCTGGGTGTTGTAAGCATATTGGGTAGCAAAAGCCTCAGCCAATTCTTTCCAACTTTGTTTCATCGAATCTTCCAATTTAGCATACCAGATAACAGCTTCACCAGATAAAGTTCTTCGAAACAAGGAAAGTTTTTGAGGCCAAGTCAAGCCCATGGGTTTTAGGACATCCGAAAAAAGGCGAATGTGGACCATAGGGTCACCAGCTCCATCAAACCTGTCAATGTGTGGCATTTTAAACCGTTCCGATAGTTTGACAGGTGTTTCTGTATGCCCATCTTCAATGTCTGGGATAGATTTGATTCCCTGTGACCTTTTAAACATTTTCTCCAACTTGGCCCATTTCAGTATAATCAGATCAAACTTATTTCTTTCCAAGGAAAAGAGCTCTCCCGTTGGTTGTGGAAGGGGAAAAGGTCCTCTCGATGATTGTGTAGGAACCCTAAGTCTTCTGGTAAGTTGGGTTTAGGAAATTCCTCAACTGGTGGCGGTGGTTGAGTAGTGGATGCCCCAGATGGGCATCGCAATTCAGTAAGAGCATCACCATGGGTGGCCATTGTATTGGCCATAACATCTAAACTTCGTTGATGGGCCAATAACATGTCCACTATATTTTCCGGAACCTGAGCCACCACTGATGCTGATGAACTGAGTGGGGATGATCTAGCCAGTGAAGAAGGGGTACTTTGAACAATTGATGAGGCTTTTGCTTTTCTTCTTCGTGTAACTAGTGGCAAAGAAACTAACATTTCCTGTCGTTAAACCAAATCTGAAGTCTTACAGAGTCTACCAGCGTGAGTCCACAGACCTTGGGGGATATTTGACAATTCTGAAGCTATGGTGCCCAACTACCTAGCAAAAATAAAATGGAACCCCCAATCGAATTTTAGCAGCATTCCGGCTCAACTGATTACTGCTAATTCATGCTGAAAAACTAAACCCAATCCCATAAACTGAAATGCCTGAACCACAGAATCTAAGAAGCCATGAATAGATCCCATACATTGCATATAACACATAGCAGGAAAGAGAACAAACACCCCATGGGGGCTATAGTTATCCTATCCTAGCATTAAAATGATCTAGGGCAGCAGCATCATGCATCCTAGAAATAGGAGAGCATCCTATCCTAATTTTGGAAGGTACTACAGCTCACTATATGTACAAGGTTGGCTCTACTCTTGGGGTTGAAGTCAAGGTGACGTTACCAAAGAGTCCTTTGGGTCATAACCAATGAAGATCCCAAGAAGTCAGAAGAGTCAATATAGCCTCTCTCTGAAGTCCGAGAACCTCAGATAGCGGAGCTACCTTTTTGACAGATCTCAAAAGGTTATAACACAAGGCCTCAAAAGTAACGTACAGATATGTATAGTGTCACAAAAAGTTTGTTTGCGTTCCCACCAGTATTTGGCCACACAGGGACTTTAAGTGCACTAATGCATGCAATGCAATGAACTTATAATTGAAAATAAAAATCATATCATGGAGCTCAAGTCAATGTTTCTTAATATCTCCAGTGGAGTCGCCAAAAATTGTAACATGCCCGGGAGGTACCCATGCACGTTAAACAATTCGGACTCTCGACTTCTTTGATCTACTCTCACGAGTGCAATGTGAAACATAGATGAGAGTCCAGTTTGGACAACTTTTATGGAAAATCCATTTTAATACAAAATCTTTGCCAAAAATGGACTACATCACCAGATCTTAGAGTCGCCACCTAATATTTTTAGGAAAATTAGGAAACCCGTGACTCATGCCAAGGCTACTATTCATCGTAACCAAAGATGCTTGGCTCAGAATCTTAGGTATGAGAGGGGAATGTCATTAATTAAGCATCCCTGCTCACCCGATCAAAGATCGGCCTCCACTAAACTATGATATGAGTTTTATTAACTTTATATGCTCATATTCCAGTAATTAAATAAATCCTAAAAGTTGCTATGTGAAGCATACAAATATAGGCTATGCCACCCACTTTGGAACAACTTGATTTCATGTAGTTTGAAAGAGTTTTAGAGATGTACAACTCAAAAAAATTGAGTTTACAAACATGAAAATTAATATCATTCCAAATTAAGCGACAAAACCTCCATCGACCGGCATTCATACAGTTATATCAAGTAAGCAAGTAGCCTCATGGTAGAATGCTAAACATAGAAAGAAAAACACACACAAATGTGATGCTAAAGTATAAAAACTTACATGTGTACTGACGTCTCGCAAATAGCTACAAAACAAAGTTAGCGAAATATGCATGATCTTATATATAGAATCCTAATGCAATTCACACATGAAATGCAACTAAAAATTTGGCTTCTATGATATGACATGTGAGTCATCTCAAGAACATGATGTAGCGCACATAATCACATAGGAATTGATTAAATCCACAAATGCAAACTTAGCCGAATCAAGATGTATGAAACACGGATGCAAAGCATGGATTTGATGAATATATATATATAATGCTTATGCACAAATAAGTAAATCAAGTAAAAGAATGGGATAGAAAGAAGCGAGGTAGAAAATTATAAAAAATCTTCAAAGAATAATTACAAACCAAATGAGAGAGAGAGAGAGAGAGAGAGAGAGAGAGAGAGACGGAGAGAGAGAGAGAGAGGGAGAGTGAATATTACAACAAAATGAAAGCCTCACAAAACTCTCAAATGAAAATAAAAACAATAGCTTCAAGCGCCTCGAAGACCATCGGAAGTTGGTATGCTCAACGTTGGAAGACTACTTTGTTCTATCCGAAAGAAGTAAGTCTATTTGGTCGGCTGACCAACTAGACCTAACAAAACCTGTTTTGTAGGAACACCGAGAAAAGAACAAACAAGGAATATGTAGGTAGCTCAACTAACCACTTCTGGTTAGATTACAACAAACTAATATGAAATTAATGTAAGAAAGCAAGTATAAGATAGAAAGTGCAAGAAAATGAAGGAATTGAAACCCAATCACTTTACAACAAAAAAATATGAAACAAAAGCATGAAAATGAATTTGAAATAGAAATGAAAGAATTGAAAATTCACCTTCCAAAGAGAGAATGGACTTATTGATTTCTAGACTTCCTCTTAACTACCCTCAAGGTTGCGAATTATGATCTTAATCCTTAATTCAAGAGCTTGGAATTTCAGCTTAGAATGATGGTTTTGGACAAGTGTATGATCACTCTTTAATCTTCTTTGACTTAGCAAGACTATTCTCTCTTTGATCAAAGCTCTAGAATTTGACTATAATAACATGACTTGGATGACTTTTGCAATAGAAGATGAGATATGGTGTATAGCTTGAGAAAATGGAAGTTCACAACTAACACTTAATTTTGGTTAACTCTTGAATTCAAAGCTTAAACTCTCTTCTTCTCTATCTTTAGCCTTCTCTACTCAATCTATCATCTTCTTCCTCTCAACAATTTGATGTATTCATATAGGCTAAGCAAGTAGAGAAATAGTGGAAGATAAGAATGGAGCATTAATGAAGATAATGAAGCAAATGGAGCACTAATGGAGCTAATGGAAGACAAAAGTGGAGTATTAGCTTCGATGGATCAAGCACTAGGCAATGGAGAGTGAGTATACATGCATTCAATGCATGAATGGATCAGAAAATGGGTTTGGGAACTGCCCCACCCGAACCAACACAAAACTAGACAAATCTGTGTTGGGGCAGTCGACTGGGCGGATGACCGGCCAGAGAGAAATTCACCCGATTTTGCTCGCTCAACCTAGTTTTGCTCCGGTTTTGTCCAGCTTCGCTCCAAGTGTTCAAAGGGGCTCAAATACTTGACCAAAATAGGCTTAAGATTGAGAACAAAGCTCAAATTCCGTCTCTCTTACTGAGGATTTTGTAAGAAACACATTCTGATTTTCATCATTGGGTAATCAAAAGAAAGCGCTCAAGTCTTAGGATAGGTCAAAATGGGGTGTCCACACATGAAAGACATTATTGTTTTATAATAAAATTATGAAAATAATGTAGCACTTTTGCAATAACATTCTATTTTTACTGTGTTGTTGAGTGGTTTGTCTATCCAATTTTTCTAAATTGCTTTGTAGTTCAATTTGACACTTTAATATATTTGTTTTAATGTTTTTAATTGGTTTCATGTAAAAGAATTTATAATGGAGTTTGTTCAATAGAAGTGAAGGTTTTGAGTAAAACTTTACTTTAAAAGACAATAAAATTTTACTATCTTTTAGAGGAAAGATAGTAAAATGTTACTATCAAACACAATATATGTTTAGTATGAGTTCCAATGGAAAACATATCCAACCTATATCAACATATCTAGCTGAACCAAGTCATCGAAAGAAAAAAAAAAAAAATTGCTTCAAATAATCTCAACCACAGGTGCTAACAATACAAAATACCATATATTATCAAGATGGACAAGTATAACCTGTATTATTGTATTCCATCCATAAGCATTATGCTATAATATTATCATTACCAAATGGCCCATCATGTAGCATCTATTACTATTTTAACATTCTTTCACGTACATAAAGAAAAAGTGCAGTCATCATTCACAAAAGATGCGAAAAACTAATTTCCAAAAGTTGTTCTATAAAAAAAAAAAAACTCTTCTTGATGTCATTGACATCGTTCCTACAATTTTATTGCTTGTCTAAAGTTTTTTTTGCTATTGTATTGTTTCTCATTCCATGATTTTGGAGCATCATTCAAAAATGCATGCACTAATGATGCTCCGAAATTGTCAATTTTGCCCCCCGCCGTCGACTTTGCAATAGGCTCGTTATTTGTTATTTGATGCATGATATAACAAACAAGAATTCCACAATTGACACTATCAATAGAAATCAAGATCTTGTTTAGATTTACTCAAATTTGAAAACTATCAATTCAATTATCTACTGGCGTGAAATACTTACGATGTTGGGCATTGTTGTATAGTAAAACTTTATTCTGATTGAAAGTAAAAGTTTAAAAATCTTATATTACTCTAATTTACTTTAGTCATATTAGGCATGAACACAAGACGACAACCAAAAAATAGGAGCTCCATTAACTATGAACGAAACCTTAGAATATGAACTGAACCCTAACATATTTGAAGAATACGAAACAAACTCTCTTAATGCAATCTACATTATCAATGTGACATGATTATAAACTCCATATATTGAAGGATGATGAATTTGTCTTATGCTTCAATTTTGAAAAAATGTATGAAACTCAAAATTGAAAAAAGGCGATAGAAGATGAAATTGTCTAATACCGACATTTGAGAGTTCAATATATGAATGTTACTCCAAATGAGATGATTGTACATGCTATTCATCGTTGGGACTAAACTCCCAAGTTCCAGTGATATCATGTATAAATTAGACCAAAAATAATTACAGTGATCTATAAAACTCTACAAGGCGGAATTAGGGTTTATACCTTCGAGATCTATTTAGTTTGATCTCATTTAAATCACAAATGGAAGATTGTAGTTGATGAATTCCGAACTCGGTTGCACTACGATCTTCTATCGTATTCCTTTCTTATTATAGCGATTCTGGTTTTAGACCTGACCCATTTGATATTCTAGACTCGAGTTTCATGGTTCTGTATTGTAATTCTTGTCTTATTCCTCTTTTCCCTCCTTGAGTCTGGCTTTTGGGTTGTATTGGTTGCGTTTGAAACAGGTTGGTTGCTTGGTTTTCAAACTTTTGTTGCCTAGAATTTTACTCCTCCACTCGAGCGTCACTTCTTGCACTTGAGTGGGCTGTGTGAACTCTCAGTACTTTTGTAGGTCTGCAAAAGTACTAGGAGAGTCTATTCTATGCTCGAGCGGTGCTTTCTATGCTTAAGCGGTATCAGCTCGAGCGGCCTTTCTTGGGCCTGGGTGTTGGTCTGTTGTCTGCAAAACTACTAGAAGTGTATATTCTAGGCTCGAGCGTCACTTTTTGCACTCAAGCGGAAATCATTTTTGTGTCTGGACGCTCGAGGGTAACTTTTTGTGCTTAAGCGGATTGTGCATATTTCAGTTCATAAAAGTGATATTTTATATCACT
Organism: Camellia granthamiana; assembly: GCA_036172215.1. Taxonomy (NCBI): domain Eukaryota; kingdom Viridiplantae; phylum Streptophyta; class Magnoliopsida; order Ericales; family Theaceae; genus Camellia; species Camellia granthamiana. Next base: position 2,300,157 of record CM069909.1, read on the forward strand.
TTTTCATTTCATTCTCTCTCTAAACATTTGAAAAACCCTAGATCTAGAGCTTTTCTCTCTAAAACTCACACTCTCTCTACATTTTCACTTAGATTTAGTGGTTTCTCTACCCGTGCGCCTTTGTTAAAAAGGTAGAGCATCTCAAGGGTTACGTTTTCATCCAAATAGAGTTGGGTTTCAGCTTCATCCGAGTTTCTTCCTTGCTTTGCTGATTTTTTAGCTTTGAGGTAAGGATTTTCTATACTCTTCTATGGGTTTTAACATAGCTATTTGCTTTTCATAAACAATATTGTGATTTTGGAGGATTTTGAACAAACCTAGGGCTTTGGTTTAAAATCAAAAGAGGGCATTACAAATGGATGTATTGAAAATGGTTATGGGAGTGAATATGAGGTTGTGTTGTAATAAAATTGTTGATTTTGATACTTTGGTTGAATATTGGAAGAAAATGGAGTTTGCCCAAAAATGTCTCAAATATTTATTTTGTATAAATAAATGAAATTGGTATTGGAAATGTGAAATTGGATGGATATTTATATAAATGGTAGAGTTGGATATGTATTACCACTCGCACTTGAGATTTGGATAAGTTATCTATCTTGGAGATTGTATATCTGTTTAGAAGTATCTGCTTTGGGCTATTGGTGGAGGATAGTTATGATTATTGTAGAAATTGCATGAGAATTATGTGAATTGAAACTAATTTTCTCATCCATTTGCATTGAGTGTTGTCACATCTTTAATACATTGTAAATGTATGATGTTTGAGAGAAGAAAGGGGATGTACTCCATTGAATTAAGTTGGCCAAAGTGTCTTCGGTGAAAGTCCCGAAAACCACGAGAATACATGGGTGCCAATTCCCATGGAGGAAATATTCGTAAAATGGCAAATAGAAGTGGTTGTATGATGGCTATATTGGTTAGGGACTCACTGAGTTGTATCCGCAGTTTGGTTGTCTGAATAAAATGGAAATGACTAATGAATTGAGATAAAATGGATCGAAATATAAGTTCGACATTGTATGATTTTACAAAAGAGTTATAAATGATTTTATTACGGACATGATATGTGCATATCACACTAATATCTTTGTTAAGATTCATATATTGTGTTAGATTATTTTTACTGTGCTTTGGCTCACCCTATTTGGGAAAACCATTTTCAGGTGTGGGTGATATGCCTCCACCAAGGACTTAGCTTGGGAGGATTGTGGAGTTGAAGGCTCAGTTTTGTTATTTTGCATTTAACATTTGTACAAGCTTAGGGCTTTATTTGTATTGAGCTTACGACTTGCTTTTGATGTACCCAAGCCTTGACTTGGAAAAGATATAAGCCTTTAGGGCATATGATTACCTGTTTAACTTTTATTACATTATTGCTATTTAGTAACACATGTTGTAGATTCCGGATGTTCTATTTATGAATATATATCGCATGTGCCATCCTTTTGTACAACCGAATCTCATGTAATAGAAAGACATTATACTTTGATTCATACTGTTATTTACTTATTGTTTTGGATGGTATATTGCATTTATTTCGGGGCATTACACTTTTGCCTGATTACAAACTGAGTGTGGGCTTAAAAACGTGAACTTCCTTGCTCTCTCTCTAAACCCAAAAAAATATCTCTTTTTAGAGAGCTACAAGGACGCATATATATGGGCTACGACAGGGACCATTAGGAGTAGATTAGGATTAGGACTCCCTATGAAATTAGGAAAACTTAATTCATCTTGAATTATAATTCCTAATTTCATAAATTATAATTCATACTACTAAAGAATTATAATTGCACTTCCATATTAATCTCCAAATTATATTTCGAACTTCAAATTATTAAATGCTTATTTATCTCCCGACGTTAAGAGTACTAATACACGTCAATTAAATAAATTATTGACAATTAAATTTAATCGACTTCTTAATATTTTCTTTAGACCTTCCACTTGACTTATTTGATATGTCAAATACAAAATCAACTTGCAGGGTTTGGCATAATCAAAACTCATAAAATTCTTCAAGCAAGTATTATCAATCCTTAAACTAGGACATGAATTCTGTCAATAATCAATACCCACCATACATATAAAGTGATCACCTAACTCACTGAGCTTATTGACCTGTAAAAAATCTCACTATTTTATGAATCAAAATGACCAACACTAAATCCACGTGATTATTAATTATTTTCAGATTGAGAGCATAAGCACTCATAATAACTATGGGATGTAAATTATCTCATCTAATCAATACATGAACAATTATCCTAAGATGAACTTGTTCAATACACAAAGCGTACTAGCACAATGAATTGAAACTTTACCGTTTCCTGTAATCAATATACACCTACTTAAATACCATGCTATAGTGATACGATGGTGTGTCCAAATCCATATTAGACTGTGAACCACCTATATTCTACAAGGACTAATGATCTGATCTTCTGTGTGTAAGTCAAACTCTGCACACTAGATCACATACTTCATAGAATAAAAGACACACATGCAGAATATTAGGCAAATAATATAATGAAAATATTACTCATAATGATTCTCATTAAAACAGGATTAACTCATATTATGAAAAACAAATACTAAATTTCATTACACAAAAACATGACTTTTAGTATATTTTTATAACAACTACAAAGGAGACAATTTTAGTTGCTATTCATCGTTGTTTTGAACTTCTCCAACTTGTGATGGTTACACTACAACAAAAAGCACAATGGGCGACTAAAATATCATTTTTCATCGTGGAAAGTACGGTTTTTGGCGACTAAAATCGAATTAGTCGCCAAAGTTGATCAGTTTTGCCGACTAAAATAGTTTAGTCGCCGAATATAGGGTTTTTAGCGACTAAAAGGCAGTTTAGTCGCCGAATGTAGGGTTTTTAGTGACTACAGGTTGTTTAGTAGCCAAAAGTGACGGTTTTTGGTGACTAAAATAATTTAGTAGCCAAAAGTGATGGTTTTGGCGACTAAAAAATAGCTTAGTCGCCAAAACCAGGTGTTTTGCCGACAAAAATCTGTTTGGTCGCTGAAAGGTCAAGAATTGGCGACTAAAATCTGTTTGGTCGCTGAAAGGTCAAGAATAGCCAACTAAATTGCACTTTAGTCGCCCAAAGTAGAGGTTTTGGCCACTAAAATTCAGTTTAGTCGCCAAAAGTGCTATCCTTAGGCGGGATTTTACTCTTTTAGCGACAGAATACGAATTAGTAGCCAAAAAATATAGAATTGGCGACTAAAATTCAGATTTAGTCGCCAAAAGTGCGATCCTAATTTTTTTAGTAAATAATTAATTTTTTTACATAAAATATATTAAATAAAAATAATTATTTATATATATATAACTTTGTATTAATTCCGGTCAATATAGTATATAAATAATATATTTTGCATTAATATTTACAGAATGTATTAGTGGCATAGTGGGAAGAGAGTGTTGGTAAAGGTTGAGGGTTGGGAGGTTAGTGGTTCGAAACTTGGGAAAAGCAGAGGCAAAATTTTTTTTTTTCTGAAAAAAACTTTTGGCGACTAAAGTCTGTGGTCGCCCAAAGATAGGGAATTGGCGACGAAAAGTTTAGTCGGCAAATGTATAAATAATAAAAAAAAAATTCAGTATTGGCGACTAAAAGTTTAGTCGCTAAATGTTAATTTCCCAAAATGAAATTGACTATTGGCGACTAATTCTTTGGTCGCCGAAGACACATGTATTGCCGACTGACAAATCTTTAGTCACCAAAGGTATTGGCGACCATGTATTGGCGACCACAGCGGCGACTAACATATTTAGTCGGGGAAAGTGAAAATTCTACATTTGGCGACTAAAAAAGGACTTTTGGGGACTAAAAATTTAGTCGCCAAAAGTGTTTTTTCTTGTAGTGTTAATTCAGAAGTAATGACTGATAGAAGATGATAAAAATCATTCAATAACTCGAAACATACGACGATGGTGCTTGAAAATCTCTCATTATGCTTCAATATTTGCTTAAATCGATGGTTTTTGAATGAGGGTTTTCGAATCAAGGGTTTTCGACTTCGACGGTCTTCAAACGAAGAAACAGAGCAATAGAGACAAACAACTTAACAACTTACTATTGCTCATATATGTACAAGGGTATTCTTGTCTTTTCATTCTATTTTTTTAATTTTGAGGATTTTTGACAATATTAGTTTATTATGTATCCTGTACAAAAAAGTCCAAGAAAGAGGGGGTTTTGGCCAAAAAACCCTAAGAAAGAGTGAGGGCATTTGGGCTAAAGGCTTAATTTTGAAACTTTTAGAATAATAGTCCTAACTTTTATTTTTCAAGACAATAAGATCAATAATAGCAATATTATGAATCCAAATGTAACTAAAAATTTACCGTAGACTTATATCTTGTCATTCAGATTTAATCTTTACCACACAATCTCTCATCCAGAAAAATCTATGTGGTTAAGTCTGAAACTCCAAACTTTTTCCAATAATAATTTAGAAAACAATTTTGTGCCTACTTATTTGTCTATTTGTCCACGTGGTACTTATCTGCACACGACGATTGTCAATCACCGTTGCTGCCTGCTGCCTTCGACTGTCGGTCATCACCAGCGACTTTTCTAACAAATTGTCTGTTAGTTGACAATAGTGTTTGAGAAAACATCTTTTAGTCTTTAATTGAATGGATATATAGAAATAAATATAAATAAGACTTTTTTGACAACTGAATTTTTAGTAGTGAAAGGTTTAAATTTCTACTTTTGCCTACTAAATTTTTACTTGCCAAAGACCTAAATTTTGACTTTTGCCAACTACATTAATTTTTTCCTTACCAAATGTAAAGATAATTGCCGACTAAATACTTTAATTGCTAAAAGTTATAATAAAAATTATTTAGTTTTTTAAAAAACATATGACAATTAAATTTAAAATATATATTGTGATTAAATATTTAGTCACTGATAATTCTACTTTAACTATTAAAAATATTTTAGCCGACAAATACTTTATTTGCCGTTGAAGTGTTGGCCATGAATATGATAAAAATGTTTTGGCGATTAAAATAATATTTTTAACAATTAAAATATTGGTCACAAAATGTGACATTTTTTATTGTGAGAGAAATAAATTATAAATAAAATAAATAAATAAATAACACTGTTGGCTACATATTTTGTAAAAGCCAGTTACAACTCGACACGTGGCAGAATAAGGGTATTATGGGAAGAGGACCCAAGTCTTCGATCCTGATCGTACACGTGGCAATGAATATTGGTTCTCACGAGATCTGAGCAGCACTAGATCAGTAAAGAGATGCAAGGTGACATGGCTCCAACGGTTACTCATATTTGAATTCAAATACAGGAGGGAAGTTCAACTGCAAGTGATAGGCGTAGTGGAACTACTTCTAAGGCAACATGATTAGCGATCATGGAGGAGCAGTTCTACGGTTTGAAGTACAGTTCGAAGGTCATCCTTGGCGAGTATAAATAGCAAGGAAGCCCCCAGAAAAAGTCCCCAGACTCAGATCATACAAACCAGTCTTTACTTCATATTTTCCTTTCCAGTTTTACATTTTTTTGCACTTTAAATACCTGTTCTTTAAATACCTGCACTTTAAATACCCGCACTGCATTTCGATTCATAGGAGTAGTTTCAAGTAAATTCGAGTAGACTGCTGCTGTAAACCTCTTCGAGGCTGAGTTTGGACTATTATAAGTGTTCATCTTAATGAAATACTTCGATTGTTCTTCATATTAATTGTTATTTTTCTTAATTTCTCCTAAGTCAAGCCACCAGTAAAAGTCCTCTTCATTGAGGCTGAAAGAACTAAAACACAATCGTCTGATAATTGGTTGGCAATTATAATTTCTGTAAGGACTAATTGATCCTTGCTGGCACGCTCGCATTTACAAAAATACCCTTCGAAAAGCCAAAAAGCCAACATATATTTTTGGCACGCTCGGTGGGACTTAATTTAAAATGGCTAGAAGAAGACGACAAGGAGAAAATGAACGTCTGGAAGAAGGCGTAGAAGGAGAGGTAGAAATACCTAACCCAGAGGATAATGTGGTAACACATCCTGTGGAGACTCCCATGTTATCAGAACCTATGGTCGAACAGACCAGTACTTCTAGACAAGAACCATATGTTCATAATATTGGACGAAACCAAGGAATTGGACCATCCACCGTTCCATCTACTCAGCCAACAAATCCATGGGATGGCTTAGTAGATGCTATGGGACAACAATTAATGAACACAATGGAAAGGTGGGCAACATCCTTTTTGGATCGAATGAATAACCATCAACCAACAAATACAAGACACACAGAGGAAATTTTAAATGTCCCTCAGCAAAGATTGGCTAGAGAAAAACAGCCTACGCAAGTTAATGGACAATCTAATGGTCAGACTAGTACTCAGAACTATGAAAGACCATCGCCTCAGTCTTGGTATGAACCCATTTCGAGGCCTATAATAGGCCAAAATGCATCAGTACTCAACAATGAAGCCACACACGGTGGATCTGGTCAAGTACAAGAAGTTGGTGTGAGAATGGTTACAAATCCCATGTTCGAAGCCATACCTGGCACTAGGGGATATAATAATCCTTTGTTCGAATTTATACCCGGGGGGTTGGAGGGTTTTCCTGTAAATGGAAGGGACACAACACCTGTTCCAGCACCTTTCGCAGGTCCCTTCGTAGGACAGGCTCAAAGGGGTTACCCATATCCCCAACAGCAACCTGCACCACAGGGGCAACTAGTCCCAAATGTACCACCTTATGGACCAAGAGGACCACAAGCGCAAGTTTGTCCACCAAACCCTGTGTTTGTCCCTCCAGTAGTGGTTCAGCAAGCACAAAATATGGTCCCTAGGGACCAAATTGCTGATATTGTTAGGGAGATGTGTGGACCAATGGCTCGGGGGGTCCAGACTCCTGTATACAGAAAACCATACCCAGAATGGGTAGATAGGGTACATGAATACCCAAGAGGATTCAAAATACCAGATTTTACCCTATTCTATGGAACTGGAAATCAGTCAACAGTAGAGCATATTGCCAGATTCGCTGCTCAATGTGGTGAATTCACTAATCATGACTACATGAAACTAAGATTATTTCCAAATTCCCTAACTGGGGGAGCATTTGTATGGTACATCAACCTTACACCTGGCTCCATTCAAAATTGGCAACAAATGGAAGAGGCATTTCATGCCCAATTCTTTCAATCGGAGCCAGAGGTGTCCATGGCAGACTTGGCAAGATTGAGTCAAAGGCCTGAAGAAAAGGCTACTCAGTTTATTGCCAGATTTAAAAGGGCTCGAAATAAATGTAGGGTCATCCTTCCAGAGCCAGAATTTGTAAGATTGGCTCAAAACGGTTTAGAGTTCAGGCTTCGAAAGAAATTTGACTCAACTGAATTCAGGGATTTGGTCGAATTAACCTATAAGGTGTCTCGATATGAAGCATTACTAGAGGAGGAACAAGATCGAAATAATGCTTCGTATAAGACGTATTATAGAGATCCCAATTATGAGATTGATGCAGCAGAGATTGTGGGCAAAGAACCTGTAATCTGTGAAGCATTAATTCATAAGGATACAACCATCGACCAGCAATTTAAAAAGAAAGACTTTCACAGAAAATACTCTTTCGATTTAACAAAAGCAGATGACATTTTTGATCATTTGCTTGTAGCCAATTTCCTTAAGTTGCCAAAAGGAGTAAAACTGCCATCTCCAGATGAACTTAAAGGAAAAGTATACTGTAAATGGCATAATTCTTGGTCTCACTCGACTAAAAACTGTATTGTTTTTCGAGACAGGATCCAAGAGCAAATTCGAAAAGGAAGTTTGAAGTTCCCAGCCAAAACAGAAAAAGCCATGGGAATTAACAGTAACCCATTTCCAGAAGTTGAAGAAAGCGCGGCTAATGTGGTTGTACCAAACTTCCAGAATCTATCTCTCCAGGAATTGGAAGAGGTCAATGTGCAAATGCATATTGCCAACCAGACAACTGCCAAGAAGGAGACTGGAAACCCACCAACTATTGGGCAAGGTTTCTCACGTCAGAGGGAACACTCTGATGAAGAAGCACTGGATGATGATTCCCTCGAAGCAGTTGTAGTGCAGAGGATGTGTCCCAGATGCAGACTGAGTTACAAATGGTTAAAGGGGCTTCCAATTGATGGGAAGCAATACTATAGGGATGTTCAGAGACGTCCTAAATCAACCAATGCTCACAACAAAAGGCCGTATCCGGTTGGTGACAGGCAACGCCCATTAGTGATTGAACCTGTAGTGGGCAGAATGCATGCTAATGGCAAGAGACCCTTGTATGAGTCCAGGCCACCTAATTACTACAGAATGAAGAACAGTCACTCTGAAAAAAGATTGGAGAGGGGTTCAGGTTATGGGAGTAAAGCCAGAGATTGGCCCTTTAGACCAACTCCACGGAGGACAGAAAGTGGCTCCTTCCATCGAAGGTCTGAATCAGGCTCGAAACATGAAGTCAGAGCCAAGCACTTACCTTCACAGCCAGTTTCGAAGGTGGCTTCGAAGGTAGAAGGAAACAGTTCGACATCTGGATCAGTAAGCTCGTGGGTACCTGGGGTCCCAGATTGGTTTGTAATGCAGAACAAACCTAGGGAGGCACCTACTCAAAGGGATGCTGGAAACCAAGGCAGGATGGTCAAGCCTCCTTTGGTGGCCCCAAACAATTGGGTATTGCTTAAACATCCAAAGACAAAGGAACCATATATGGTCCCAGTCATTTCCAGATCACAAAGAAGGAAAATTCAACGCAGGTATACCCAGTACCAGCAAGATCTGAAAGAAAGTGGAGAGAGTTCTTCACAGGTCAAGACAGAAGGAAAGAAAACTTCGAAGTTAGACCATACTCCAAAACCGACTCTACAAAGCAAAGTGGTTTGTAGCAGAGAACAGTTGGCCCAGGTTCATTCTGAACTAAAGGCCAGAGAGAAGTCTAGTTTGGCAGGGTTGGAGAAGGCTCTGATGGAAAGTGATAGCGAAGCGGGAGAAGAGATTGACATGAGCCAAAAGAAGGAAATGGCAGAAGAAGAAATGTTCGAAGCCTTCATGGCTGAACACACATTTCTGACTGAAGAACCAGTTGAGAAGGATCCTTTGAAGGGATCAGTTATCAATGAAGTACCAGAGTGCAGCATGGAGGATGCTGCTGAAGACACTGAGCAAGGTAGCCAAGAGGGGAAGAAGGTACAGCCAGCCATCTAGTTTGGCTCATTTCCCCCTGTATCAGTCAATATGGTACACATACTACCTCATGAATTCCAGGCGGAAAATGAGGGTCAGGGTGACCAAGACATGGATCCAATCCCTGTCTCTAGCGAAGAGTCACAAGTGAGTATGATACAGGATGCTCCTGAAATGGCTACTCCAATGGAAACTGAGTATGAAAGCGAGGAAGAGGTGAGCATCAACCTCTCATATCCTTTTGAATATCCCTCGAATTCCATGACCCAACATGTCAAGCCTTTGTACATCAAGGCTTTTTTCGATGGGATACAACTGAACAGAGTCCTGATAGACAATGGGGCAGCAGTGAACTTGTTACCGAAATCTTCTTTGAAGAAACTAGGGAAAAAGAATCCCAGGTTGATCCCAACCAGCACAACCATCGCTGGCTTTGCTGGAGACAAACAGATGGCTCAGGGGATTTTACCCATTAACTTGAGTGTTGGAACTAGGGACTGTATGACAGCATTCTTTGTAATCGACAGTAATGCTAAATACAATGCCTTACTTGGGAGAGACTGGATCCACACTAACAAATGTGTGCCTTCCTCTTTGTATCAGAAAATCATGATGGCTTTGGGCAATGGAGAGACAGAGGAGATCGATGCAGATCCTCAACCCTTCATAGCCTGTGCAGACTTTGCAGAGGCCAAGTTGTATATTGAGGGAGTAACACCGCTCAGTATACTGAGGAAAGCTGATGGTTCAGCCGAAGTGACGGCTGATGAGGAAGTGACACACCTGAAGCACTTGGTTCAAGAGAGTGCTGATGAAGAGATTGTCGTTAAAGATGACAATGATGCCTGGTTGTAGGCAAAGAGATGAAGAACAAGAAGCCAAGTCTTTGGCTCTGATTAAATTTTCAACATTGGACGTAAAAGCAATAGTCCAGAGAGTACAGGAGCAAGAAAGAAAAGCCATGATAATTGGCTGTAAACAGAAGCAGCCACAGGTCAGAACTTTGACTCTTGGTAAATACTGTGCATTGGACATTGAGACAAAGGTCCAGGAGATACAGGAGGAGGATGCCTTATGGACGGATTTTGTCTATGAGGAGGAGGGTAAAGATGTTGAACTAAAGAACCTAAAAGCAGAACAAGGTAAGAGGATTGCCTCGAAGGTAGAAGAAACTAAAGAAGAAGTTTCAATAAGTTCTCAGACACAAGACCCCTTAGAAGAAGTAAATTTGGGGGAGGGTTCTATACAACAGCCCACTTATATAAGTGCTTGCTTGAATGTTCTGGACAGAGACCAGTTGTTGGTTGTTCTGAAGAAATACAAAGATTGCTTTGCATGGTCCTATAATGAACTACCAGGATTGGATAGGTCATTAGTGGAACATAGGCTCCCTATGAAGCCTAATTTCAAGCCACACAAACAGAAACCAAGAAGAATGAGTCCAGAAGTAATTCAGAAGGTCAAAGAGGAGATTCTTAGACTACTCAAGGCAGGCTTTATTAGGACAGCCAGGTATGTTGAATGGCTATCTAATATTGTGCCTGTAGTTAAGAAGAATGGTAAAATGAGGGTATGCATCGATTTCAGAAACTTAAATCTAGCAACTCCCAAAGATGAGTATCCTATGCCTATAGTAGACCTACTGGTAGACAGTTCAGCAGGACACCAAGTTTTGTCAATGATGGATGGGCATTCTGGTTATAACCAAATCTACATTGCAGAGGAGGATATCCACAAGACAGTATTCAGATGTCCTGGAAATATTGGCACCTTCGAATGGATTAAAATTCCATTTGGCCTGAAGAATGCTGGGGCTACATATCAGAGGGCTATGAACACTATCTTTCATGATCTCATTGGAGGGTATCTAGAGTGTTATATTGATGACATTGTAGTGAAATCCCAGTCCATGAAGGAACATCTGTTCAGTTAGAAACAGCTTTTGAAAGAATGAGGAAGTTCAAGCTGAAACTCAATCCTCTCAAATGTGCTTTTGGTGTATCATCTGGAAACTTCTTGGGTTATGTAGTGCACAAGAAAGGAATACAGATTGATCAGAACAAAGCCAAAGCCATCATCGAAGCTAGGCCTCCATCAAGTAAGAAAGAATTACAAAGGTTCCTTGGGCAGGTTAACTTTCTTAGAAGGTTTATTTCTAACACTGTAGGGAAAACTAAAGCATTTTCTTCCTTGTTAAGGCTGAAAGATGAAGAGGAATTTGTGTGGACATCAGAGCATCAAACTGCTTTCGAAGGTATCAAAGCCTACTTGGCCAACCCTCCAGTGCTGATGCCACCAAAGGGGAACAAGCCCTTGAAGTTGTACATAGCTGCAACAGAAGATTCATTGGGAGCTTTCTTGGCCCAAGACAATGAGGAAGGCAAGGAACAAGCTGTTTATTACCTTAGTAGGTTTTTAAATTCTTGTGAATGTAAATATTCAGCTGTTGAAAAGCTGTGCCTTGCTTTGTAATTTGCTGCAATGAAATTAAGATATTATCTTTTACCTACAACTGTCTTGGTGATTGCAACCACAGATTTGGTTAAGTACATGTTATCTAGACCTATGTTGAGGGGAAGAATTGGCAAGTGGATACTAGCCTTATCAGAATTTCATTTAGAATATGTCCCTCAAAGGGCAGTAAAAGGGCAAGTCTTAGCCAATTTTCTGGCAGACCATCCATCTCAAACAGAGAGCCAAGAAGTGATGGAACTTGGCATGGCCAGTGTTGAGCCATGGCAGATGTGGTTCGATGGATCGAAAGCCAATGGCTTAATTGGAATTGGTATTGTGATCAAATCTCCACAAGGAGTAGAGACCACGCATGGTTTCAGAGTAGATGAAGCTACCTGTTCCAATAACCAGGCTGAATACGAAGCCTTAATAGTGGGGCTAGAGATCCTTATTGGATTGCAAATACATGCAGTCGACATATTTGGGGACTCTCAATTGGTGGTTAACCAAGTGAAAGGGATTTTCAAGTGTCAAAGCATAAGTATTTTGCCGTATTATGTTGTTGCATTACATCTGCTTTCTCAGTTTCAAGTAGCAAATGTAACCCATGTTCCAAGATTCTTGAACAATAGAGCTAATGATGTGGCTCAGAAAGCTTCGAACTTCAAGAGAAGGGATAATACCCAAAGGGACATAAGCCAAACAACATATCAAAGATTAATACAACCTTTGAATAAAAGGAATGTAGTTTTGGAAGTCAATCATAATGACTTACAAGAACAGGATTGGAGGCATCCAATAATGCAGTACTTGGCTGGTCCATCTTCGAAGGCCAGCAGAAAAGTCAAATTGCAGTCTATGCAATACATGATGTATGGTAATGCTCTCTACAAGAGGGGAGGAGATGGCTTATTGCTAGAATGTTTAGGCCCAAAAGAAGCATTAACAGCCATGGCTGAGGTTCATGAAGGCATCTGTGGTGCTCATCAACCTGGTGTAAAGATGAGATGGTTGCTTCGAAGGCATTCCTACTATTGGCCAACTATCCTTAAAGACTGCATAGAATATGCAAAGGGCTGCCAGGCATGCCAAAAGCATGGCGCAATAAGGCATGTGCCCATAACTGACCTGCATGCAGTAGTGAAACCTTGGCTATTCAGAGGATGGGCCATGGATATGATGGGAAAAATACACCCACCTTCTTCGAAGCATCATTGTTTCATTCTAGTGGCCACTGACTACTTCACTAAGTGGGTTGAAGCTAAGCCGTACAAGGTTGTAGACCAAACAGAGGTTATTGGGTTCATTAAAGATCTGATCCATAGATTTGGCATCCTACAAACCATAACAGTTGATAATGGGACTGTCTTCGATGGGAAAATGGTGAGGTCTTTTGTAGCAGAATTTGGAATTAGCCTTATTGATTCCACACCCTATTATGCACAAGCCAATGGTCAAGCTGAATCATCCAATAAGTCCTTGAAAAAAGGAATACAAAAGGTTGTGGAGGACAATCCTAGGGATTGGCATAACCTATTGTTAGATGTGTTATGGGCTTACAGAACCTCCCCAAGATCAAGCACAGGAGTCACTCCTTATGCCTTAGTATATGGGCATGATGCAGTTTTACCTGTGGAGATTAATGTTAAGTCTTTGAGGGTAAGATGCCAAGACCTGTTAGATCCTGAGCAGTACCATCAAAGTATGTGCTTGGAATTAGAAGGCATAGATGAAGCCAGAATTTTGGCATTAAATAGCATTCTTTTCCAAAAGAAGAAGGCAGCCAAGAATTATAATAAGAAAGTGAAGCACATTGGTTTCGATGAAGGTGATTTGGTATGGAAAACAATACTCCCAGTAGGAATTAAAAGCCACAAGTTTGGCAAGTGGTCACCTAACTGGGAGGGACCATATCAAATTCATAGAGTTCTGCCTTTTGGAGCATACCATTTAAGAAATTTGAATGGTTATGTACATCCCAAAAAGATTAACGGCAGATATTTGAAGCTTTATTTCCCAACCATTTGGGAAACACAAGGGATAACATAAACATTAAATACAAAAAAAACACAAGGCTGCTCAAATGATAGACAAAATTTGTTCTTTTATAAAGAATTGAGTACATTGTGCCACAAATTGGCCCAGAAGTCATTACAATGTCTTAATTGTTTTTGAACAGTAGATTTCCTATTACTAAGTGATGGAAACAGTTGAATAGCTGCAGCCATGTCCTCTTTTCGATGAGCCAGCCCTTGGTTGGTGATGTGTAATTTGGTATCAGTTCGAACCAAGGCTTGGTTTACTGCAACTAATTCCTCTTCAAGCTGAGCTTTCTTCTCCAGCAATTGGACTCGAAAGTGGGAGGCAAAAGAGTGTTGTTCTTTCAGAGTTGATACTTCAGTATGCACTTGAGAAACAAAGCTCTGATCCTTAGCTAGTTTCTCATTCGCAGCCTTAGCAGCATGACAAATGTTGAGATAGAAATCGACAGTAGCTGCTGCCTGAGATAGATGACTTGAAACATTCATACCAGACTACTCAGCAATTGTGCAGCATTGAAGGAATCCATTTCTGATTATTGGTCTTTGCAAAGCCTCGAAGGGAATCTTTGAGAAAGAAAGCAGCAGTTCTAGGCATGTGTCCATGTCTACCAAAGGTACAGAAGGTTTGCTGCTGGAGGAAGAACTCTCGAAAATTTGCAGCAAGGAGTCAGCCAAGACTAATGGCTCAGCTTCAGTATTGAAAGTTGGGGAAATAGAGGGTGTGTCAAAGAGACTAGATAGTCTTCCTTCGAAGATGTCTACCTCATCCCTAGACATAAAGGGCATAGAGAGTGCTGTGGTGGAAAACACAGGGGACTGCATGGGGATAGGAGAAATAGGTGGAGCATCTTTGGCAGCCTCTATGGTCTTAGCTACCAATGAATCAAGAGAAGAGGGGCTGGAAGTAGGCAAAAGTGATGAACTATGAATGGGAAGACTACCAGTACCCTCTGCAAGGGAATCAACTGCCATTAGAGATGTAATAGCAGTTGGAATCTCTGTGAAGGAAGGAGTAAGAGTGAGGCTCAAAGAAGAAGTAGGCTGAGATAGATCAAAAGTTAAAAAAGGGAGATATGGCTCTAAGCCAAGGAGAAGAGATGCAGGGATGCTTGGACTCAAAGAAGGTATATCAAATATAGGCTTAGAGAGTGGGAGCATGATTTGGATGGTTTTCATATGTTGCATCTGGTCAACTTCAACTGAAACTGAGGGAGGCCTCATGGGAAGGATAAACGCAGTAAGCGTCGCTGCAAGAAGAAGAAATGTAAAGCAATGTCAAAATCCAGTATCAAAAGTTGACAAAGGAAACACAGCGGTAGTGCGAAAGAAATTACTTATTCCAGAGGTATTAGCGCTGATGGGAGAGCTGCGAAGGGAATAATGTTCGGCAGTTTGTTGCCTTCTTGCAGTTTCCCTTTGAAGTACATCAGCAGCAGCAGCTTCATCTCTTAAAAGTTGTTGTTGCCGCCTTTTCTTGGCCCTCTCGAAGACAACTATTGCCTTGGAATGTTCCTGCTCCACTGCCTTGGCAGCTGCTTCATGAATGGGGTCTTCAACCAAGTCAGTAGCAGGAACAGTCACCTTCTTCCTCTTCCTTCTTGACAGTGCTGCTACTGGTTCTTTGTCGATCTACCTCTCTTCAATTTGAGGTTCAGAATCTTCAGAGGTAAGTTCTTTCCCTATTGTTGTAGTGGTTGCCTCGAGAGGAGGATGCTCCATTGTGTCAGAAGGGGAGGCAGCCACCTTTTGTCTTTTTGTTCGTTGTAAGGGCATTGCTAGCTCTTGCTCAACCTCTCTTTCTTCCTCCAGAGATTCAGATTCCTCAGGAGGAAGGACTAGTTTCCTTTTTTGTTTTTGTTGTTGTTTCTTCTTGAGAACAGCTAAAGTTTCAGCTCTGTTGGGGAATTCTTCTTGCGGAGACCCTGCACCAAAAAAAACAAAAGGGTAAAGGAAACGAACGAAAGATTCAAAGGAAAGAAATAGGGAAATCTGAGAATATTTACCCTTCTTCGAAGCAGCTCTGGTAACTCTAGCTGGAAGGGGTGAAGCTACAGGAGTCGTTGTGGCAACTTCAGGAAGAGGAGGAATGTTCTTAGCTGTTGCTGACTTAGCCTTCGAAGGCACTCCCAACCCTACCAGCAAGTCATAGGGGTGTACAGATAGGCGCACTTCCATATTGACTGTCCACCAGTTCTGGAATCTTTTCAAAACCAAGCCGAATGGAAGAAATGGGACAAATTGGAACTCATTCAATTCCTTCAGTAGTCTGAATATTGCTGTCTCCAGTCTGGATTTGGATATTCTCAAGTCCCTGGCAGTGAGATGGACATTCGAAAGACTGCAAAGAGGAACTGGTATCCCTTAAGTGAGTCCAAATTGTCGGGCAAACTGAGAAGGGCAATACACCTTAGATATGCATTTATAGGCTCGAGGGTTTAAACTGCCAATGAATAATTCCCTTGGTAGTAGTATAGAGGCCCACATATCTTTATGAGGAGAAGTGGAGCATTCTTTATCAGCCAGGAAAGTTTGCAGCCAGATTGGTCCTTTACTGGCTTCGAATGGACAGAAGAAGGAGGCAGGTGGAGAAATAGAGAGTTGATAAAAGAATGTAAAGTAGTAAGCGAAGGAAGCGGGATAAAGGGCAATCCTAGCATACTTTTCCTCGTAAGTGCTAGGATCCTGAACAAGGAATTTTAGACACTTGGGATGTAAGTCAGTAAAATAGGCAAAGAGCCAGAGTTGAAGCACCCAGAGAGGACCTCCTTGGTTAGCATCAAGAGGTTTTTCGCAAAATTGGGAGCAGGCTCTGTAGATATGACCTAAAAGATAGGGAGCAAGAGCTATGTGTTTTTTCAAGACAAGTGCCTTCGCAAGAGGAGCAAACTCAGGCATGATCCTCTGAGATGAGGTGCAAAAGAGGAATTTGCATAACCAGTATAAGATAAAGGAAAATAGTTCTCTGTCTCTCACAGGACCTTCCCTTTTATTTTCAGCCTTTACAAAGTCACTATAAGAGGAGTTTAGGGATGGAAGAGCAAATTTGACAGGAAGGTCTGGGTAGTTGGGAGTAAAAGGAGAACCATGGGGTGAAAGCCCTAAGAGATGGCAAATGTCAAGAACATTGGGGGCCATCATGCCGCACCGAAATTGAAAGAAATTAAAAGCCATATTCCAGAAGCATAAGGCAGCAGGAATCAAAAAAGGGTCTTCAGGAATAATGAACCTGGAAAGACGGAGGGCATCCAGGATACAGAGCTCTTGCAGGTCATCTTCTCTCGCAGGCACAACTCTGTCATACCATTCTTCCCATTCAGTCCTCAATGTTGGCCAGCAACGGTGAGGACGATTCACTCTCCAGTTCCCCCAATCAAGCCCTCTTTTATAGAGAAGGAAATGGTCCTCCAAGCGAGGGTATAGAGCTGCGAGCTGAGTAGGAGCTTCCCGAAAAATAGGGCCAAGGACGTATTCCTGTTTGTTACTATGACGAGGCACGAAAAGACGTCCATCTATGTGGCTTGACTCGCCAGATGATAGTTTGGTGATTTCTTCATCGATGCATTGTTTCAAAGCCATGGTAGGACTGACACGGTCGCCAGTGAATACTTTTAGCGAAGAAGGATCCATTGATAGTAAGCAAGAGGAAACAGAGAGAAATCGTAGAGAGAAGGGTTTGTAAAAGGCAAGTGATTTCAGAGCACGAAACAAAAGGGTTTTAAAAGCTTTGTGTCTGAAAAATATATTGCGTAAGTCGTTAAGTACTAAAAGTACGAATACGAGGGGTCTCTTCCAATGTTGATAGTTTTGGAGGGAAAAGCACATTCCGGATGTTGACGCTAGCTTCGAAGTAAGATATTTGGCTTCGAAACCAAATTTTGGCGCCAAAAATCAATCAACGACGGCTTCGAAATGTAGAAGCCGGCTTCGAAGCATACTACATGTTTAAATATACTGGACTGCTCGAATATTGGTCTACTTCAAAGGGTTTTAAAGACCTGTTTATCAAAGTAATGACCTTCGAAGCAAATCCTCGGATCCTTTTTAAGGATGAGGAGCACTGTTCGATGCATTGAAACCAATCGTTGGTTTTATTATATATAAAAAAAGAATTGCTTTTTGAACCAAAACAATGTGGATTACTCTTCGAAGCAAAATAGTCAATTTGAAATTGATTGGTTATATTAACCATAACCATATATTGGTTATAGTTAGTTTTGAAGGGTAATGTTGTTAAAATTCAAAACATTAATTCTAGATAATGTCAGCCAGAATTGTCAACTATACTCCATAAATTGGAAAAAGACATGTTGGTTCTTTTAGCGTTTCATTAAACAATTAAGTCCGGATTCGAAGGATGAGATTGTTCAATTCGAAGCTATGAGTTGGCTTTTAAAGAACAAAAAGAAACAGAGTCAAACAATATCAAATACAAAAGACTTTGTTGTATTAAACCCAAAACAATTACATCAAGTAACCCTATCTGGGTACAAATTCAAGCTCATAAAAATAAGGAATAGAATAAATAACAAGATCATGGAACTTCATCCAACAATGATCAATGAATTTTTGTTCTTTCTTTATTATTTCTTTTATCTCCTCCAATGTTGGCTGCATGAGCTGGTGTGCTCTCACTTCGCAATAGAGCTCCTCAGCCTTTATTTCAAAAGCCTCCTCCCTCAATTTTTGTTCAGTCTCATCTAAAACCAAATCATCCCAATACGCGGAGTCTTTATTTTTGAAGTCATCGAACTCTTCGACGAAGTTCTCTGCTTCGTATTGGGCATGAATTCGGAGAGATGAGAGTTGATCCAAAGATTGAGTGGTGACTTTAGAATTTTGGTGCCAATAGAGAAGCACTGGAAGTTGGTCCAAGAATAGGTGAAGTTCTGCCTGGGCAATGGGGTTAAGGACATGGCCCCTGGTCAGAATATCACAAGCCTATTGAAAATTCTTGAGAGGGGTGTCATCCTCAAGAACATTGAAGGGCAAGTGAGAGAAAGCCGCAAGTAGAAGTTGAGCTTGTTTCCGCTCAACTGGAGAAGGGGATGATGGAGGCTGGTAAGGTGGAAAGACTTTGTCCATTGGAAGGGCAAGCCTTAGTTTCTCTATCCAGGAAATAGTGGGAGGAGAAGAAGGAGTAGATGGTTCTGTTTCAGAAGATGGAGAAGGTGTGGGTGTTTCAATTTCAGAAGGTGGAGAAGAAGGTGTGGATGCCTCAATTTTGGAAGATGGAGAAGATGGAGAAGAAGGTGTGGATGCTTCTATTATAGGAGATGGCACAGGAGGGGAAGGAACAAAGGCATTAATGAAATCAAGCCAGTCAGAAGAACAAATCTTCGCCTTCTTGGCTAAAAATGATGGGTTGTACCCTTGTGCCTCTTCTGGGCGTCGGGCAACAAGCACTGTCGTTGTGGGCATGGAGGATGTGTACCAGGCCACGAGCAAATTCTCCCCCAAATTACGTCGAAGGTCAATGGGCACGTAAGGATACACCACTGAACTTCGAGCGTAAGGAGGAAAATCTAAAGGATCAGTGAATTCAACAAAATGGTGGTTAATTCGTTCCCTTAAATCCCAGGACTCAGGTGCTGACCAGCTTGTCCAGCCGGAAGCCCCAGAAGATGAAGAAGTGGTAGCTTCATCCCAGGCAGAGGTGTGTGAAGAAGAACTTCCCAAATCCATATTTGTGACTTGTCGAAGCAAAGACTTAAAGGTAGTTTGTTCAAAGTACAAAGGGAGGCTAGAGGAAGAACTTCTTGTATCTACGGAGTTGTGAATTGAAGGATTAATGGCAATGTGCTCGTAGTCCAAAGATTGATAATTTGCAAAAACCTCCATGACCTGAATATAGAAGGGCAAGTAAGGGTGGCTAATGAATGCGTGGAGATTTTTTTCGAGGGGAAACAACATTACTCATTGGCTCTTCGTATGCTTGATCAATAGAATGAGAAGTTGATTGAGCCATAGTCCGTTCGAATGCTAAAGGTATTGGGATGTTCAACAAATTGAGAGTTAATGCAAATGATCACCAAATAGGTGACGGTTATGTTTCCTGAAAGTGGATTCCATGCACGTTCCAAAAACGCGGGAGAAGCTTTTTGATCCACTAATATCACCAAGTATTGGGTATATTAGTGCGGGGGGTAATGTTGGCTACATATTTTGTAAAAGCCAGTTACAACTCGACACGTGGCAGAATAAGGGTATTATGGGAAGAGGACCCAAGTCTTCGATCCTGATCGTACACGTGGCAATGAATATTGGTTCTCACGAGATCTGAGCAGCACTAGATCAGTAAAGAGATGCAAGGTGACATGGCTCCAACGGTTACTCATATTTGAATTCAAATACAGGAGGGAAGTTCAACTGCAAGTGATAGGCGTAGTGGAACTACTTCTAAGGCAATATGATTAGCGATCATAGATGAGCAGTTCTACGGTTTGAAGTACAGTTCGAAGGTCATCCTTGGCGAGTATAAATAGCAAGGAAGCCCCCAGAAAAGCCCCCAGACTCAGATCATACAAACCAGTCTTTACTTCATATTTTCCTTTCCAGTTTTACATTTTTTTGCACTTTAAATACCTGTTCTTTAAATACTTGCACTTTAAATACCCGCACTGCATTTCGATTCATAGGAGTAGTTTCAAGTAAATTCGAGTAGACTGCTGCTGTAAACCTCTTCGAGGCTGAGTTTGGACTATTGTAAGTGTTCATCTTAATGAAATACTTCGATTGTTCTTCATATTAATTGTTTTTTTTCTTAATTTCTCCTAAGTCAAGCCACCAGTAAAAGTCCTCTTCATTGAGGCTGAAAGAACTAAAACACAATCGTCTGATAATTGGTTGGCAATTATAATTTCTGTAAGGACTAATTGATCCTTGCTGGCACGCTCGCATTTACAAAAATACCCTTCGAAAAGCCAAAAAGCCAACAAACACTGTCACAAATATCTTTTTCATCCATGAAGTACAAAACGCTTAGCCTCAAAAAATCTAATTAGCCCTCCCCCTCTTCAGACTTATCATGAAATTTTTCAAAAAATAAATAGTTACACATTAGAAAAGCCACTTTTGTAGTTAATTACCTACAAAAACATAAATACATATTTATTTACCTTGCGTTTTCTTTATTTCTTGGTAAGTTTTCAATTGCATTCGGTTTGGTTAGGCGAAAAATATATTCTAATGGAAAATATTTCTTTATATTTGGTGGTGGTGATGGAGGAGGCAAAGGGTGAAAGTGGAGGTAGAGATGATGGCGGCGGGTTATGGTGGTGGTGATTGTGGTGATGGGGGTGTGATGGTAAATGTGAGAGTGGTGATAGCAGTATGATATATTGATAAAATTTGTCTAAAAAATAAGTGAAAAATATTTTTTACTTAAATAATCTTATTTTTTTAATCGTATAAATTATTTTTTTTATTAACTTTCTTTTTTATTATATCAAACATTAAAATATATATACATTTTTTTTCTCCACCTAAACAAATCAACTCAAAATTTTCTACAACTAATTAGCTAACTCTCTCTTTTTATTCCTTTGCTGGAACCGGTTAGGATTCGATTTGGGGTGCTCTCCCTTTATTCCTATGCGGGAGCCGCTTAGGATTCGGTTTGAGGTGCTTGCTGTACCTCGGCACAGCAGACCCTATCTTATGGGTTCATTTTGGAATTCCGTTTTTGATAATTCGAACCATTCACATTTTAAGGTACATTGAGTAGAATATACTTGTAAAAAATCAACTTAATCAGATATCGCTAAGTATTTTATCTACTCACATTTGTATTCATTTGGATACTTAAATCACAATGTCATTTATTTTTATAAATACAAATATAAGTGGATGAAAGAGTTAATGATAGTCGATTAACTTGATTTTTTATAGGTATATTCTACTAGATCTACTTTAAAATATAAACGATTTTAATTATCAAAACAGACTCCAAAATAAACGCATAGAACAGCGCAGCAGTAACAACCACCCCAAATCCCTATTATTTCTGAAATTCATCATCAACCCCACGACACCCACCGCGGTCTCAGATGTTGCTTTCCCTTTTCAGTGGAACCGAGCCTCTTCCATCCTTTTATCGATAATGTATGCTTTATTTTTATTATTATTCTTATTATTTTATTAAAAGTAACATTCTTTTGCTTTAATCGGAAAGAACAATTCTTTTCTATAGATGCATTTCAAAAAAGAGATTTGGAAAGTTAGGGGGAAATATTGGTCCAGCAACAAAAAAAATATATATATAATTTAACAAATTTTTTTTTATACATTTTAATAATTAAAAAATTATACATATTTCGTCAAAAGTCATTGGGACAATTAGGTAACAAAGAAGGTTGGAAGAAAAAAAAAAAATTCTAACCTACACACTTTTCAAAGTGGTGCATTATATGCATCCCTAGTTATGGTATGTTATTTATTTATTTTTGGGTTATGACTAATTTTATTCTTTAATTAAGATATTATTTTAGTTATGATTACTGATTTATTTAATTATATCTCATGTTGTGTTCGGTTAAAATATTTTCTTTTTAATTATGACTCAAAAATATGAAGTTATATTATTTTTTTTAGTTATAAAGAACATATAATATATACTTTTTGAGAGGTGTGTACATAGTTTTTTTCAAAAATCGTAATGCATGCCTTCCCATCATTTTCATGCCAAATGAAACAAGAAGAGCAATAATTGATGAAAGGTACGCAAATAGAGCAAAGCATGATGATGACATGGATCTCACAATATTAGGCATGAAAATATAGAGAAATCAAGAAAGTGTAGAGAACCCCATTGAGATGAAGATTTAGCAAGTAAATGGAGAGAGGAGATGGCGGAGACAAAATCCAAGCCACCAAGCCTTCCAAGATTCAAGATCTTCCAAGAACAGCAAGAACTTTCCCCAAGAGTCTCTCAAACTCACTCTTTAATATGACTAAAATAACTCTCTTAAGTCTAAAAAAAAAAAATTAAAAAAAAATCTCATTAAGGCCAAAGGAAGACCAATTAGGTGTAGCTAGGGATGTAAAAGTGGCCTGAGATCCGTGGGTAGCCCGGAGCCTACCTATGACCAGAGTGGGCTCGACCTCGGTTAGGCCCGCACTTGAGCCAAGCTCAGGACCCTAGACCTGGGCCTGGCCATCATTTTGAAGCCCAATTCAGCCTGTGACCTAGCCCAAAAAAAATTTCGCCTTACGGGCGGCAGCCCGACATGGCCTGACTTGACCTGCGGCCCTCCTAATGTCTCTCTCTGTAACGGACAAATTCAAAAAAAAAAAAAAAAATTAAAAATTAAAAAAACTAATAATAATTCAAATGCTGCAACGATCATATCCAAAATAAATAAATAAATTATCAAACAGTCATTTGACTGTTTTGCTCCAATGGTCGATTTTTTTTTTTTTTTTTACAAATTGACCCCACTCCCTCCCAAACTCCTATAAATATCACCCTCTCTCCCATTTTATTTCTAACAAACAATTCTCTCTCTCAAACTCTCAAATGATTGGTAGGCTAGTAGGTGTCAACCTAGTTGGGATGTACTTGAGTTGTAGTGATGTAATTGCTCTTCCATCATCAATAATCTACATTTATTTTATTTAATGATATAAATTTTTGTAATATTTCAATTTCATTTTGAAATAAAAATTATTCATTCAATAACTATTATCTATTTAATTTAATGATTGTAATATTGCAAGTTTCATTTTGATAAATTATTCATTTCAAAAGAAGAAAACTATATAATTTTATACGTTTTAGTCATAAGTTCATAACCAAAAAAACATAAGTCATACATAATTTATTGGGCCCGGGTGGACCGGGCCTGGCCATATTTACACTCCTAGGCCTAGCCTAGTTGCCTATCATGATTTTCTTTAAGGGTTTAGTTCCTAGGGGGAGGTCATGGGTTTAACTCTCCTTAAGGGAATTGAATTAAGGACGCAAGCACATGGTGTTTTGCAAAGGGGGGAGACTAACTCTCATAGGTGTTTATCTAATAACTAACAATTAACTTTCGCAAATTAAAAAAAAAAAAAAAGTTAAGGCCAAAGAAATATTCTCCAATCGAAGGTACTTTATTTCAGCGTCAAGCAACTTTTTACTTACATAATAGATATGCTAATGTGTCATTCCCACTTCGTGTAATATTACCATGTTGACTGGGTCTCAAAAACAACAATGTAGCACATTATTAGCTCTTCACCAAGTTTAGAGGTTACCAAGAGCGGAGCTTGTGTGTACTGGAGGCCGCACTAGATGAAGTGGATCAGAGCTTTGAGACTGAATTGGACTATCTAGGAACCAAGTCCTGCAAAACAGAGCATTATCAGAGCTGCCCGGCCTGAGTTGGCTGGAAAATCCCTTTGGTGTGGGACTGAGTGATCGGAGAAGATGAAATACTCTCTTTAGGTGTAAAGAGAGGAAGAAAAAGAATGTTCTGTAGAGAAAGGAAGAGAAAGAATGTTCAATGTGTGATTAGAGGAGATGAGTTAGTTCAAGATTAGTTACCTTCAAGGTGAAGAGAGTGTTGCTTATATAGAAGACTTTGCTTTTTCACCAAGATGGGTTTCATGGAATTTGGGTGCTTCAGGGCTCTCTTCAACATTCTCCAAGGTGGGGGGACCATAAGGTGGTTAACCATGGAGTCATGTGCTCATTATAGCTTTGTATATAACAGATCACATTCCTTCTGTTAACTATTTCCATGATTCTAGGAAAGGGGGACCAGCTGAGGTGGCACTCTGTACATGCATGCATTCATAGCTTCCACATTTACTTAAGGATTCCTTCGCTCGGCTCCGATTATACCTTAGTTTGGCCTTTTATGAGGTTGCTCGTAGAGATGGGCTAGCCTATTTGGATGACCTTATGTGGGTTTGTCCCACTTCGGTTCTATTGATGTATTCGGCCCACCAGTTCAGCCCTGCTCAGTACTGCGCCTAGGCTGGCCTATTTCTTAATACGCTTGGCCCAAGTGCTTAAGGACTTGGGTAGATAATTCATGTGGAGATTAGAACAATGATTTGGTCCACGTGGGTATTTGGCCTATATCGGATGACCATTCGGGTTTAGGCTTAGTGGTTTGGACCGAGCTAAGGCTTGGATCTGCTCCATTTATATTTTTTCCCTTCATTTGCCCCTAGCTTGTGCTAAGGTTCCTTTGACGGGAGCTACTGATCAGTACTTCAACCGTTGCATAGTTTCAAACCTTCTTTAGGTCGGCCTTGGTGGTGGTTCAAATTTTGACACACATACACACACTCCGCATACGTCCTTTTGCAAGGACACATGACAGCATGGTGTTGGTGCACAGAGGTAGTGCATCGTTCCACTGCAAAGGGATGTGATTTATACCATTATGTCAGTTGAGGGTATGAAAAACCCCAGGGGCTATCCTTTCACCTCTTCACTAGTTCCCAAAGTTTGAATTTCTAAGACCCTTTCACTCTCCCTTTCTGGTTTGTCTCCAGTGTTGTTGGTTCCTAGACACCGTTGTCTCTTTTCGATTCCAAGCTTCAAAATCCACATTCTTCTTCAACGATCATTGCTTGTCCACTAAATCTCTGTAAGTATGCTTGACTCACTCATTTTTTTTTGTGTTTTTTTTTTATATATATTTTCGTTGCCACTTTTGGCCCTTGTGCCATTGTTTCCGGTGATTTGCACCATTTTCTACATTTTTCTTAGAGTTTCTTTATTTTTGCTTGTTTTGGTCTAGATTATGGATAAGTTTCATGCCCTAATTGATACTCTCGAGGCGATGGCCTTGTTCTGTCATGATTATGGGATTTCGGACAACGTTACCCTTGCGTTAGCAAAGGTTGATGCCAGGTACATAGGAATGAGGTCCACAGATGCGTTTCCCGTTGTTGCCATTGTCGAAGGAGAGGTAAATTTCCCATTGGACCCCTTGGTTTACCGTGTTCTTCCCCAAGTTCAACTAACCCTAATACAAGTGTTTGTAAACCTTTTTCGAGTGATCTGTGGTGCTTCTACCCTGAATAGGAGACTGGGTTTGTACTTAGATGTCTAGGATATCCTAGGCTACTACACCCTTTCTCACAACAAGGACCACCGTACATATTACCTTCATGTTCGTTCCGTTGATTCCCATCTAGTTGCTGATTTGCCTGATTCTGACAAACATAATAATGACTTCCTTCAAATAGGAGGAAACTAGGAGTTCCCTATCGGAACCAAGATTCAAACCGAACGGATGCCCCAAAAAGATAGATATTCAGTTCTTTATCTTTGCCCTTGTATTTGAGTCTTTTTGAATATGCCATTTATCTGTTCTGTTTGACTGCTTTGCTGACTATGTTCTGTATTTTGCAAAGCCTTCTCGCTACCAAAAAAGGCTGAATCACGAGAATACTAAAGTCATTAGATCCATCCTAAGGTATAAGAAGAGATCTACCCCTGAATTGTTAGATTGCCAGGCTACCTACGGAACCACTATCCCAAAGAAAGCCAGACTTTTTGCCGCCTTGTTGGATTCTGATATCGAAACAGAGATACCTTTTGCTCCACTAATTACCAATTGTTGTTGTACCAAGAGCCAATCCACTGAGAGGACCCCTTCTCCTACCCTAGTTTCACAAAAGGCAGATCGATGACGAAGATAAGGGTACTTGTGGACTTAGAGGTAGAGGCTTTTGGTTTCTCTTCTGCCCTATAGATTGTTGGAGTCAAGACTGAGTTGAAGAGTTATACTGGAGGTGAAGCTTGAGAGAGGAGCTGCTACCTCTCATATTGTTGTTCCTGAGAGTGAGGCCTTGGTTGCTAAACGGGGCCAAGAAGGGCAAGAGAGAAACTGGAAAAGAGAAGATTGGTAAGGCTTTTGAGAAGCTTATCATTGATGAGTCCTTTAAGTAATAGGAACCACCAATGCTGCACCAAGGCAGGCCTATTTCTATTTCTGATTTAGTTATTGCGTCTGGTGAATTTGCTTTTGATCAGACCAAGACCCTACTTCTGTCCATAGATATGGTAGACCATAATGGACGTCGTGACATTCTAGTCATGAAGGGGACTTTGCAAATGATGACCACTGTAAGCGTTTTGGTAGTCTATTTTGTTCTTTTCTGTGAAGCAATACTATTTCTTTTCCTTATTGCATTTTGTTGCTACAGTGTATTCAGAGGATGCATCTTTCTATAACCCGTACTGAAACTCTGGAAGGCCATATTGGAGGTGGCTAGGAGTAATGATAGGCTGATTGTGGGCCTAGAGAACGAGAAAGAGGGCCAAAAAGTCATGAAATGCGAAGTTTTTCCGCTAAATATGGTTGATGTTGTTACTGAGAAGTCCAGGGATGTTGCCATTGAGATGCAAACAAATCTTGAAGGGAAGGTTGCTAAGCTGGAGGTCGTTATTGCTATTATAGAGGCTGAGTGAACCGCTTTGAAGGCTAAATACTAGCAACAAGGTTGGGATGAAATTGGCACGGCTTATAAAAAAGTACTTGTCCTTCGCAATAAGCTCTTCCTGAAAGATAAATGAGTACTCTGATCGCCACTGAGGTCCCTGGAGAGTCTAGCTTGTTTGAAGATGTCCTTGTTCCCTCTAAGTCTTTTTCTCTCAAAGCTATTGCAACCTCACAATCTAAGATCTCTCCAGGTGCTGGCTCTACTACCAAGACCCAAGAGAAGGATGCTACCAAGAAATTGGTGGAAGTTGATGAAGGCAAGGCCTAGGTGGGAAGTGCTGCAGAGGGAGGAATTACTGAAGCTCCTGTTGCTCAAGACATTGGTACTACCTCTACTTCTCTTTCCAAGGCAATTCCAGATGAAGTTGTGGTCCCTGCTATTGAAGAACTGTCTACCAATCGCAGTAAATGAAGTGGCTTTTGACTTTTCTCTATTTTCTTCTTTTTGCTTTTTTCCTTTTAATGTACTGGAGCTCGGTCTATCTGACGTGTGACCTCCTTGATCTTTAAGACGATATTTCTTTTCTAATGTTTGTGAGGCCATTGTGCCTTTGGATGGTATTTTTTTCTTTATCTTTGCAATTAAAGTTGGTGTTTTGCTTTCACGCCTATGCTATTTGCCCCAGGCCGAGCACTACTGGGACTATCGGGCCAAACAGATGCTCGGTCTGATCATATGATATGTTTGCATGAATATGCTTGAATGTTATTGTAACATACCCGCAGGGTACCAGCTTACGTTAACAGTTCGAACCCTCGTTATCCTCGATCTACTCTCACAAGTGCAATGTGAAACATAGATGAGAGTTTATATTTGGAAACTTTTCTCGAAATTTATTTTATTGCAAAATTCTTTACCAGAAATGGACTACATCACCAGATCTTAGAGTCACCACTCAATATTTTTGGGAAATTAGGAAACCCGTGACTCGTATTAAGGCCACTATTCGTTATAACCAAAGTTGTTTGGCTCGGAACCTTAGGTATGAGAGGGAAAGGTCATTGATTGAGCACCCCCGCTCACCTGATAAAAGATCGGCCTCTACTAAACCATGATATGAATTTTATTTTCTTTATATGTTCATATTCAAGTTATTTAACAAATGCTAAAACTACTATGTAAAACAAACAAGTATAGATTGTGTCATTTATTTC
>CM069909.1:2328676-2436676 GCA_036172215.1 Camellia granthamiana
TAGTTTCATGACAATCATACCCATGTTACATTTCAGTTTCCATTTCTTATTTAACTTTCAGTTTGAAAACAAGGCTCAGAACCTAGCCCAAATAACTTAATGAGATTATAACTCATCACTCAATTACTTTCAAAATTCATAACAGATACACAAGTTGGTGTTATATCAATAACGCATAAAACCACTTTCATTCTTCACAAATAATACACATTTTGGTGCTGTATCAATATAACAAAACACTTCCATATTTCAAAAATGATACACATTGTAGTGCTGTATCAATGTAACAAAACACTACCATACTTCACAATTGATACACATTGTAGTGCTGTATCAATGCGAACAATTTCCGGTTTAGAGGTCCATCCCCTATCTTCCCCTAAACAGCGGAGTACATCCCCTATCTCCTCCCACACAGCACAATGTATATAAACAATTATCATATGCATGTTCAATCATTCAATACACAATTTCGAGGTATCATACCAACCGCTATGCTCGATAGCCTACTCAATTTATTAGTTTTAGTTTGCCTAATCATCATGCATTGTCTACAACAATCAAGACTATCCTTCACCGGTAGCCCAAAGCAGTTATTTCTAAACAGGAAATAAATGCACCAAATGGATAAAATATCAACATTATGTCTAGGTGAGCGATAAATTAATCCAACTACATCCTTTAATCCCATACCTTTCCAATTTGAAAATTTCCTATTCAATTTCTCATTTCCCAAAATTAATTATACAAATTAATTTATCAACAATTAGGGCTTTTTCCTATAATTACAACACCAACCCTAAGGTTCGATTTTCATCAATAATCCAACACCAAGTCCATTTTCCAATGTATTACATACATAAAGGTTTTAAACTTTGAAAACGCTTCTTTTGAAAATTACACAAAGACCCCAAACTTCTCGAAATTACCCAACAACCCCCAACATATTGGAATACCAAAATTTAAAAACAAGGCTCATAAGATGGAGTAGGATATCCCTACCTCGAAGTTAGAGCTCAAACGGGGAAGTTGAAGAAAACCAAAATGCTCCAAACTCCAAGATCCACGGATCAAAACGTAGCCATCGACGATCAACACACTTTTTAGAAAGGCCGAAGTGTAGGAAAACACTCTAACTAGATCAAACCCTAGAGAGAAGGGAGATTCTAGAGAGAGGAGCTCTCATAATCGATTTTTAGAAAGTAAGAGAGAGAGAGGGTGTGTAGAAAGTGATTCAAAATGGCCTGGCTATCAACTGATATACGACACTCCCGCTCGAGCGGAAAATAGGACGCTCGAGCGCAAAGCACAAAAATCTTGACATGCTCGAGCGTAAGAACGCCCGCTCGAGCGCGAAGACACAAGAACAAAACACATCCGCTCGAGCGCGAAAACCAGTCCGCTCGAACGTAGATTACCCCATTCCAGAAATTTTTCAGACAAAGCACTACCTGCTCGAGCGCCAATATGCCCGCTCGAAAGCGACCCGCTCGAGCGTGAAAAACACACCTGCAGAAGTTTTGCAGGGGCACGAAATACTGGGAGTATGTAAACCCCGCTCGAGCGCAAGAAGACCCACTCGAGCGGACAACCAAAAACCAAACTCCGCTCAAGCGTAGAATGACCCGCTCGAGCATAACACCAAAAACCTGGGCAACTACACTTGAGACCAAAACTCAACCTACCTGTTCGAAACACGCCCAACACATCCTAAAACTCAAACATAAGGAATTAAAGGATGATAATAAGGTACACCAACTCCACGGAGCCAAAGTCCGGAGTACAATAAATACAGAAAGGGAAAACTGGAATCGCTATAACCTTCCCCCCTTAAAGAATTTCGTCCCCGAAATTAAGTACAAGTTTTTCAAAAACAAGATTTTCTCAATTCCAACATTATTACAATGTGAAATTTAACAACTCGACCCATTACCCGTCATCTCATCTCTTTTCAAGAGGCAATTTACAACATTTTCCACAACATGCATTATAGATATGCATTCCCTGAAATTCCACAATTCTATATCATATTCAATATTCATGATATATTTCCATTTCTACAATACATTCAACATATGCAATGTTACACTAAACTTCCATTTTAAGGCAAGTTTCCAAAATATATTTCCATAAACCAAAACATTCACAATGTTTTACAACTCAAGACACATTCAATGTTCTTAAAGTTCAGCAATATTACAAAATCTCAACACATGATTATACATCAACAAACATGTCCAGATATTTCTCACAGACCTCTAACTCACGTTCCCAAGTGGCTTGTTCCATTCTGTGATGCTTCCACAAAACTTTTACCAAAGGAATAGTCTTGCCTCATAAGACTTGATCCCGCCTATCCAAGACCCGAACCGGTTTCTCCTCATACGAGGCATCCTCATCTACCTCTAAGTCGGTCCACTCCAACACGTGGGATGGATCCGGCTCGTACTTCCGAAGCATACTAACATGAAATGCGTCATACACCTCGGACAACTGCGGTGGCAAAGCCAAACAATAAGCAACTTCCCCAATCCTCTCAAGGATCTCAAAGGGACCGATAAACTGAGGGGATAACTTCCCACTCTTCCCAAACCTCATCAAACCTTGCCTAGGTGATATTTTCAAGAAAACATGATCACCCGTCTCAAATGCCAAAGGCCTCCTCCTACGGTCGACATAATTCTTTTGGCAACTCTGGGCTGTAACAAGCCTCCTACGGATAAGCTCAACCTTCTCCATCGTTTCCCTCACCAACTCCAGGCTCAACAGTGGTGCATCAGCCACCTCGGCCCAACAAATCGGAGACCTACACGGTCGGCCATACAAGGCCTCAAACGGTGCCATATCGATACTAGACTGAAAGTTGTTGTTGTAGGCAAACTCTACCAAGGGCAAGTGCCTCTCCCACGTCCCACTAAAGTCAAGGACAGAACCTCGAAGCATATCCTCAAGGATCTGAATAGTATGCTCGGACTGCCCGTCAGTCTGAGGATGATAAGCCGTACTAAAGGTCAACTTAGTACCCAAGGCACTCTGCAAACTCTGCCACAAGCTAGCAGTAAAATGAGGGTCTCTATCTGAGACGATCGTCACTGGGACCCCGTGCAACCTCACTATGTCCCGAATATACAAGTCGGCCAGATAATCTACCGAATCTCTCACGCGCGTAGGGATAAAGTGCACCGACTTAGTCAACCGGTCTATAACCACCCAAATAGCATCACTACCCCGCTGAGTCCTCGGAAGACCTACAACGAAGTCCATAGTGACATGCTCCCACTTCCACTCGGCAATAGGCAAGGGTTGCAACAAACACGCTGGCCTCTGATCCTCGGCCTTCACTTGCTGACAAGGCACTTAGACACGAAAACCGCCACATCCTTCTTCATACCCCGCCACCAAAACTGGCGACCCAAATCTCGATACATCTTGGTGCCTCCCAGATGCACCGCAAGGCGTGAATGGTGAAACTCTCGGAGTGCCTCCTCTCGGCAAGACTCCGGCACAAACAAACGGTCTCGGTATCTCACACTCTGGTTGGGATACACAGACAAACCCTTCTCAACCTTCCCACCGGAGATCTTCTCCCGGAGGGATTCTACCTCAAGGCCACCTCCCTGTGCCTCTAACACTTGACTCACTAGTGTAGGCTGCGCAACAGCAGAAAACAAGGCCGCAGCCTCAACGGATTCTCCCAGAGGCAAATCAAACTCACCAAGTGCCCCCAACATCTCCCACTCCCGGATGGCTATGGAAGCTACATCACTAATGGATTTCCTACTAAGGGCATCGGCCACAACATTGGCCTTTCTCGGTTGATAGTGTAACTCAAAATCGTAGTTCTCAATGAACTCCATCCACCTTCTTTGCCTCAAATTTAAGTCTCTTTGTGTGAACAAATACTTCAAGCTCTTATGATCTGAGAACACCTCGAACCTCTCACCATAAAGGTAGTGTCCCCAAATCCTTAAGGCAAAGATCACTGCTGCTAACTCTAGGTCATGTGTGGGGTAATTCTTCTCGTGAACCTTCAACTGACGTAAGCCATAGGCTACCACTTTCCCCTATTGCATCAACACACAACCCAAACCCTCTCGTGAGGCATCACAATAAACTGCATAACCTAAACCTCTCTCCGGAATAATCAAAACCGGAGCGGTGGACAATCTAACCTTCAACTCCTGGAACGACTTTTCACAAGTCTCACTCCATACAAACTTGACCCCTTTCCACAAGAATCTAGTCAACGGCGAAGCTAGCCTGGAGAAATCTTTCACAAACCGGCGGCAATACCCAGCTAATCCCAGAAAACTACGGATCTCAAAGACACTCTTAGGCTGTGCCCAATCTTGCACTGCCTCTATCTTGGATGTTTCAACAAACACCCCTTCCCCGGAAACCACATGGCCTAAGAATTTGACCTCTCCTAGCTAGAAGTCACACTTCCCAAACTTGGCATACATCCTATGGGCTCTAAGCAATTCAAGCACCACTCTCAGGTGTTCCTCGTGCTCCTCTTCAGAAGGCGAATAAATCAGAATGTCGTCCACGAAAATGACTACAAAGCGATCTAAGAATTCCCAGAAGATCAGGTTCATTAAGTCCATAAAGACTGCCGGTGCATTGGTGAGCCCAAAAGGCATCACCAGAAACTCATAATGGCCATACCGCGTACGGAATGCCGTCTTTGGAATATCCTCCTCCCTGACCCTCAACTAGTGGTAACCCGATCTCAAGTCTATCTTGGAAAAACAACGGGAACCCTTCAACTGGTCAAACAAATCATCAATACGGGGCATAGGGTACTTATTCTTGACCGTAGCCCGATTCAGCTTCCGGTAGTCGATACAAAGTCTTAAGGCACAATCTTTCTTTTTAGCAAAGAGGGCCGGTGCTCCCCACGGTGAAACACTAGGGCGTATAAATCCCTTATCTAGCAATTCCTGGAGCTGAATCTTCAACTCACTCAACTCAGCTGGGGCAAAACGATAAGGTGCCATAGAAATCGGCGCTGTGCCGGACACTAAATCAATAGAGAACTCAATCTCTCGGTGAGGTGGCAAACTAACGAGATCCTCGGGAAAAACATCCGAATACTCACAAACCACTCTCGGTAATACAATCTGGGTCTCATCACACTCACCACTCAAGAAGCTAGCGAGAAGACCACTAAGTTCACTCCGCCCTCGCGATCATACACCGGTGGTAACACACTACCAACCCGATCCCCAAAAAAATGGAAACACTCCCCGCTCAAGGTACATACTGTGACCCTCTGGCGGTAGCAATCGATAACAGCCCGGTATGACGATAGCCGGTCCATACCCAAAATAACATCAAAACCCGTCATGGGCATAACTACAAAAGGAAGCGAATGCTGACAATCGGCGACCTCTATATCACAACCTCTACAACCTTGTTTCAAAATCAACTCACCCTCAATAGGTGATACAACACATATGGGAGATGCTAACTGTGCTAACTCCAATTCCAAAACAGATGCAAATGCAGCAGATATAAAGAAATGGGATGCACCTGTATCAATCAACACATTAGCAACCGAGTTGCAAAACAGAAAGGTACCTCTCACAACTGATGGAGCCGGTACTAGGTCCTGCACGGTAACAGCATACACGTGCCTTGTAGGCCCCTGATCCACCTGCTCACCCCTTGGAGCAAACGACTGCTGCACAGACTGGAACGACAAAGCTCCCGGATTGGCCCTCAAGGCCTGCACAGACTGAACTGGCTGAAAACTCTGCGTTTTCCTAGAACTAGACGCTCCCGAATAGGCACTTAACTGCACGCAAAACCTCTTCAGGTGCCCAGGCTGACCACACTGATAACAAGACAAAGGCTGGCCCCTGCCCTGACTCTGGCTCTGAGGTCGAGCCGAAGAAGAAGCAGCTCGCTGACATCCTCCCTTCTGTGGGCAAATTGAAGACTTGTGGCCCAGCTGACCACACTTGAAACATGTGATATCTCCTTGATTGCCTCTCCCCGAGCCTGCACTCGGCACTGGAAAGGTCGATCTAGCAACACCACCCTGAGACTTCTGAGGGTTAGAGTGTCACACCCCTAACCCGCCCCTAAGAGGTTTGGGCATGACCTAATCAGAAACAGACATAATGACCTGTTATGAATGACATTGGGGCCTGAGCGGAAGCATTAAACTTTAAACGACAAAATGCAGACACATCCATTGAGCAACTGCCAAAAGCCAGGACCAACTTAAACTTAAACATAAAGTGAATGTGCACACAGAATTAGGTTACATAAACATTTACAAATCCAGCCCAGATATTAGTTATACAAAACGCTAGGTACAATAATCCTGACCAGCAAAACATGGTACAAAAATTACGTGGACAATTAAACCTGGTCTAGCATGCAAGGGTTCCTTCAAGTGCCTGGTTATCCTTAGGCTGACAAAATGCATGAAGCAACGCTAGAACGGTTCTCCAAGCTGGCTTCCTACAGAATCAGACAAAATGACAGAGTGAGACAAGCTCAGTGAATAATAGCACTTACACAATTTTAACAGATTGGCCTATTGGCCCAGACTTATCAGATTGGCCTTTCAGCCCAGATAGCCTTTCGGCACAGGTAGCCTTTCGGCACAGATAGCCTTGCGGCACAGATAGCCTTTCGGCACAGATAGCCTTATTTCATTTCCAAGTCAATATATAGATGATTTCCATAACTTGCAGAAAAACAGAAGGGTATCACTGACATTACTAATGCATAAATGTATGTTTAATGCACTATTACTCACAGTGTTGTGGTGGCGTACTGGTTCCTTCTAGAGTGTGCCCTGCACATAATATAACTGATAAATTAGTATTCTTTCTTTTCAATCCTTAAGAAGTCATTTCATATGCCACCACATTTCTTATGAAATTATAACCATCTTAGACTCATCAGAAAAATATTCAAATACATCAGAGAGGCAAGCACACAAAACCGAACAAGTACATTTTTCTTTCTACA
The DNA here is from genome assembly GCA_036172215.1 of Camellia granthamiana. Taxonomy (NCBI): domain Eukaryota; kingdom Viridiplantae; phylum Streptophyta; class Magnoliopsida; order Ericales; family Theaceae; genus Camellia; species Camellia granthamiana. The sequence goes on from CM069909.1 coordinate 2,335,667, forward strand.
AAACAGTCCTCCGCTCGAGCTCAGAATTGTCCGCTCGAGCGGACAGTGCAATGCCACCAAAAATGCTGCGAGGTCGGATTTTACGCTCGAGCGGCCATGACCCCCGCTCGAGCGGAGAGGGTAATTCTGAGGAAACTTCTGAGAGACGAATTTTCACGCTCGAGCGGCCATGACCCCCGCTCGAGCGGACGAACGACCCAGATTCAGGGCATCTCGATTTCAAGCCCAAAATTTAGCAACCAAACTCATTTTTCATGCAATCAAGGTGGAATACATTAATCTAACATCTCCAAGACATGGATTTAAGCTTGATTACAACAATTACATTAACTTAAAGGCTCCAACAACTCATCACTTCCTCAAATTTCCATTCTATCTTCAAGTTACACTCATGTTCTTCAAGTTCAACAAGCATATCCCATAATATTAACATATAAGTGTGGAATGATGAGATAAAGCCAAGATTGAAATATAATTTTCTTACAACACTCAAATCAAGTGCCAACATGATTAATTGATGAGAAACCCTCATTCTTCATGTATGGATCCTACATAAATCAAACATCAACAAAATTACAACTCTAAATCAAGAAGATCTCTAACTTACCTTGAGTTCAATCCCAAACTTCTACCAATTTGTCCAACTCCTTGTTGAATCCCTACTTTCCCAATTCTCTTCTCCTCCTTTCTCTCTTCTTTTCTCCCTTAGGGTCTCACGTTTTTGATCATAAGGTCAAAACAAGTCTTATATACATATAGCTAGACATATAGAAGCATATAAGACGAAATTCAATCGCTTTATCATGCCGAAATGAAAATTTCACAGAAAATCCCATTAAAGCTTAAAAATCATGTAGATTCCAAATCAAATCAATTCCTGAAAATTAAGTCTCTAGGGTGTTCAATTTCAGATTTAAATGATTCAAGTGTAACAGATAATATTCTAACTCAACAGATAAGCATCCATATGTTTATGTTCTATGTAATTTACCACACCGTCACATAGAATTTCACAATAAGCATTCAAAGACACAGAACAGAGGTCTGAAAAGATACCAGACTCATGTACGAGGGTCAGGGTATTACACTCTCCCCCCCTTAATTAAGTTTGGTCCTCCAAACTTGTTTTTACCTTAGGACGAAAACAGATGCGGATACTGATTTTGCATTTCATCTTCTTTCTCCCAAGTCGCCTCAGTTCCGTAGTGCTCTTGCCATTCCACTTTTACCATTGGGATTTCCCGATTCCGTAACTGTTTTACTTGGCGGTCCAGAATTCGAATTGGTTTTTCTTCATACGTTAACTTCTCAGTTAGCTCAATTTGGTGATCATCAATGATATGTGATGGATCCGGAAGGTACTCTCGGAGCATAGAAACATGAAATACATTATGAACTTGACTTATATGTGGTGGAAGGGCGACTCGGTAGGCTACTGGGCCTACCTTTTGTAAGATCTGAAAGGGACCAACATATCGAGGTTTAACTTACCTCTTTTTCCAAATCTCGGATGTCCTTTTATTGGGGTAACTTTCACAAAGACATGACTGTTCTCGCCAAACTCCAAATTCCTTCGCCGGTTATCTGCATAACTCTTATGTCTGCTTTGAGCAGTTTTCAATCGTTCTCGAATAATTCTAATCTTTTCAGTTGTCAACTGGACAATCTCTGGCCCTAGCAAGGGCCTATCTCCAACTTCAGCCCAACACACAGGTGAGCGACACGGTCTTCCATACAGAGCTTCGTAGGGTGCCATTTCAATACTCGAATGATAACTGTTATTATATGCAAATTCAATCAGCGGCAGATGAGTTTCCCAACTTTCTTGAAAATCCAGCACACACATTCGAAGCATATCTTCTAGCGTCTGAATCGTTCTCTCAGACTGTCCATCAGTTTGAGGGTGGAAAGCCGTGCTAAACTTTAATTCTGTACCCATGGCATTCTGTAAACTTTGCCAAAACCTTGACACAAATTTTGGATCTCTGTCTGACACAATTGAGACCGGAACCCCGTGAAGCCTTACAATTTCATTCATATAAATCGTAGCAAGTTTGTCGGCATTATATTGAGTCTTCACCGGCAAGAAGTGGGCGGACTTAGTTAATCGGTCAACAATGACCCATATAGAATTCATACCCCGAGGCGTCCGTGGCAACCCTACAATGAAATCCATAGTTACGTGTTCCCATTTCCACTCTGGAATTGGAAGGAGTTGTAATAATCCTGCGGGTTTCTGATGCTCTACCTTTACCTGCTGGCACTGTAAACACTTAGAAACAAACTCTGCGATTTCTCTCTTCATACCTGGCCACCAAAAAGTTTGCTTCAAATCTCGGTACATCTTAGTACTTCCTGGATGCATTGAAACTCTCGAGACATGTGCTTCTTCCATCAATTTCCGTTTAAGATCTAACACATTAGGAACACATACTCGATTTTGGAATTTAAGCACAGAATCTGCCAAAGTAAATCCCAGTTTCGGTTTTGTATCCATTTCATCACATGTCTTCTTTAAAACGCTATCCTCCCTTTGGCGTAACTTAATCTCCTCCAGTAATTTCGGTTGAGCCATCATTGTTGCCATCGTTGCTCCTTGACCAGATAACACCAAGTCTACCTCCATTTTGTTCAAGTCACTTAACAATTCCTTTCTCCCTATCAATAAACTCGCCAAATTCCCCACATTTTTTCGACTAAGTGCGTCTGCTACTGTGTTGGCTTTACCAGGATGATAATGGAGCTGTAAATCATAATCCTTAATAAGTTCTAGCCACCGCCGTTGGCGCATATTTAACTCTTTTTGAGTGAAAAGGTATTTGAGACTTTTATGATCAGTATAAATATCACAAGAAGTTCCATACAGATAATGCCGCCAAATCTTTAGAGCAAACACGACTGCAGCTAATTCAAGATCATGCGTGGGGTAACTTTTCTCATGAGGTTTGAGCTGTCGAGAAGCATAAGCAATAACCCTTCCGTTTTGCATAAGCACACAACCAAGTCCCTTGTGCGAAGCATCACTGTAAATTACAAATCCCTCGGTACCAGATGGTAGTGCAAGGATCGGAGCGGTAGTTAACTTCGTTTTTAATTCTCGGAAAGCAGATTCCTGTAGTTTAGTCCATTCAAAAGCAACGCCCTTTTTAGTTAGCTGAGTAAGTGGTACAGCAATCCTAGAAAAATCCTGAACAAATCTCCGATAATAGCCGGCTAATCCCATAAAACTACGCACTTCTGTTACGTTAGTCGGGGTTGGCCAGTTTACAATTGCTTCAATCTTGTTGGGATCAACAGAAATTCCTTCCTTAGTTATAACATGCCCCAGAAATGCCACTTCATGTAGCCAAAATTCGCACTTCGTTAGCTTTGCGTACAACTTCTTTTCTCGGAGGGTTTGAAGGGTTCGACGAAGATGATTTTCATGAGCTTCTGCACTTCTTGAGTAAATAAGGATGTCGTCAATAAAGACTACTACAAACTCGTCCAAATAAGGTTTGAAGACTCGGTTCATCAGATCCATAAACGCTGCTGGTGCGTTTGTAACGCCAAAGGGCATAACCTGAAATTCATAATGGCCGTATCGGGTTCGGAAGGCTGTCTTCTCCACGTCCTCAGCTTTCACTTTCAATTGATGGTATCCAGACCGTAAGTCAATCTTGGAAAAGACCTGCGCCCCTTGTAATTGATCAAACAAATCATCGATTCGCGGTAAGGGATACTTATTCTTGATCGTTACTTTATTAAGCTCCCTGTAATCTATGCATAATCGAAGTGTTCCATCTTTCTTTTTCACAAACAGGACTGGTGCGCCCCACGGAGAAACACTCGGACGTATAAATCCCTTATCTAATAAATCTTGCAACTGGATCTTCAATTCCTTCATTTCAGCTAGTGCCATTCGGTACAGAGTTTTTGAAATAGGTTGAATTCCCGGTAGTACTTCAATCGTGAACTCGATTTCACGGTCCACTAACTCTCCTAGCAATTCCTTTGGAAAGACATCCGGAAAGTCACAAACAACTGGAATCACATCAGTATTTTCATTCACTACTGACCCTTCCAAAACACTACATAAGTACCCCTGACACCCCTTTTGAATTAACTTACAAGCCTTAGTTGCAGAGATCACATACGGTGGTGATGTCACTTCCTGTCCCTGAAAAATAGTTTATGCCTGCCCCGGAAGGTGGAATTTGATTTGTTTCAATGGACAGTCTATAGTAGCACTGTATTCGCCCAACCAATCCATTCCCAGAATAATGTCAAACGAAGTCATATCAAGTGGTAGTAAATTGGCATATACACGGACATCTCCAATGAGAATTTCACAAGCAGGATAGACAGAAGTACAGTTCATAGAATTTCCCAGAGGGGATGAAACACGTAATACATAGGTCAATTCTTCCTCAGGTTTATCTAAGTTTTTCGCAAATAGTTTTGACACAAAGGAACAGGTAGAGCCAGAATCAAATAAGACATAAGCAGAATGACCATGAACCATAAATGTACCTGATACCACTGTTGTTGCATTCTGTACATCTCCTGGAACCAACGCAAACACTCTACCTTGTCTCGTAGTATCCTTGTTATTGGTCGGTTTAACAGTTGATTTGGCACTAGGAGTTGGTATGGACCCTACCGAGCTCGTGGCGGCCTTAGTACCAGATTGTTGATTCCTTTGCGGACAGTCTTTTATCAAATGCCCTGTTTTACCACATCGAAAACATGCCCCAGTCAATCGGTGACAAACCCCACGATGTTTCCAGCCACATTCTGGACACACAGTAGTTGAATTCTGAGGAGAAGTCGTAGTGCTGGGGATCCCTGAATTCTGCTTTTTGTTTGGTGGAGTAGTTGATCCCTTAGACCATTGAGTATTCTGCCTTTTCCCTTTCCATTCAGAAATCCGAGTCTGAGTCGCAAGATTCCCTTCTGCTATAACAGCCCGTTCCAAGACATCAACATAAGTAGGCAGTTTCAATACATTATTCCGGTCCTGAATGGTACTCCGCAAGCCTCCTTCAAATTTCCGCGCCTTCTTATACTCTGTGTCTACCATGTGAGGTGCAAACCGGGCTAATTCCGCGAATTGAGCTTCATATTCAGCAACAGTTTTGTTTCCTTGTCTCAATGTTTCAAATTCAGTCACTTTCTTGTCTCGCATACTCTGGGGAAAATATTTATCATAAAATAACACCAAGAACCTGTCCCATGTCAACCCCTGATGCATTGTTCTAGTAAGCATCCACCACCTCCGTGCTTCGTCTTCAAGAGTGAAAGCAGCAAGTTGCACCTTTTGAACTTCAGTACAAGGAAAGACTTCAAACAATTTCTCTATCCCTAATACCCATGCTTCAGCCTTCATTGGTTCAATCCCTCCTTTAAATGATGGTGGCTTCATCTTTTTAAACTCTCTTGTAAGCGTAATGGTACGGTCCTCAGCATGAATATCTTGCATTACAGGTGGGGGTACTGGCGGTGGTGGTGGCTGAGGTTGTTGTTGCTGTTGTTGCCGGAGAGTTTCAGCCACATCCATAATCATTCTTTCCATCCTGTCTAGCCGTGCTGCAGTAGCATCTTCCGGCTCTTCGGTCCTTGTTCTCACCATAGTCTACAAAACAGTCAATTACGACATACACAAGGATATACCAGAAACACTGATCATCATCATTAGCGGTAGCAGAAATCATGTCACGTTGCTATCAATCTTGCTTCCTACATGATGCCTACTACATTCTAGACATCCTAACGCTCAATGGATCAGTGTGTGAGATAGCAACTCGTGCTCTGATACCACTTGTCACACCCCTAACCCGCCCCTAAGAGGTTTGGGCATGACCTAATCAGAAACAGACAGAATGACCTGTTATGAATGACATTGGGGCCTGAGCGGAAGCATTAAACTTTAAACGACAAAATGCAGACACATCCATTGAGCAACTGCCAAAAGCCAGGACCAACTTAAACTTAAACAAAAGTGAATGTGCACACAGAATTAGGTTACATAAACATTTACAAATCCAGCCCAGATATTAGTTATACAAAACGCTAGGTACAATAATCCTGACCAGCAAAACATGGTACAAAAATTACATGGACAATTAAAACTGGTCTAGCATGCAAGGGTTCCTTCAAGTGCCTGGTTATCCTTAGGCTGACAAAATGCATGAAGCAACGCTAGAACGGTTCTCCAAGCTGGCTTCCTACAGAATCAGACAAAATGACAGAGTGAGACAAGCTCAGTGAATAATAGCACTTACACAATTTTAACAGATTGGCCTATTGGCCCAGACTTATCAGATTGGCCTTTCAGCCCAGATAGCCTTTCGGCACAGGTAGCCTTTCGGCACAGATAGCCTTGCGGCACAGATAGCCTTTCGGCACAGATAGCCTTGCGGCACAGATAGCCTTTCGGCACAGATAGCCTTATTTCATTTCCAAGTCAATATATAGATGATTTCCATAACTTGCAGAAAAACAGAAGGGTATCACTGACATTACTAATGCATAAATGTATGTTTAATGCACTATTACTCACAGTGTTGTGGTGGCGTACTGGTTCCTTCTAGAGTGTGCCCTGCACATAATATAACTGATAAACTAGTATTCTTTCTTTTCAATCCTTAAGAAGTCATTTCATATGCCACCACATTTCTTATGAAATTATAACCATCTTAGACTCATCAGAAAAATATTCAAATACATCAGAGAGGCAAGCACACAAAACCGAACAAGTACATTTTTCTTTCTACAAAACAGTCCTCCGCTCGAGCTCAGAATTGTCTGCTCGAGCGGACAGTGCAATGCCACCAAAAATGCTGCGAGGTCGGATTTTACGCTCGAGCGGCCATGACCCCCGCTCGAGCGGACAGGGTAATTCTGAGGAAACTTCTGAGAGATGAATTTTCACGCTCGAGCGGCCATGACCCCCGCTCGAGCGGATGAACGACCCAGATTCAGGGCAGCTCGATTTCAAGCCCAAAATTTAGCAACCAAACTCATTTTTCATGCAATCAAGGTGCAATACATTAATCTAACATCTCCAAGACATGGATTTAAGCTTGATTACAACAATTACATTAACTTAAAGGCTCCAACAACTCATCACTTCCTCAAATTTCCATTCTATCTTCAAGTTACACTCATGTTCTTCAAGTTCAACAAGCATATCCCATAATATTAACATATAAGTGTGGAATGATGAGATAAAGCCAAGATTGAAATATAATTTTCATACAACACTCAAATCAAGTGCCAACATGATCAATTGATGAGAAACCCTCATACTTCATGTATGGATCCTACATAAATCAAACATCAACAAAATTACAACTCTAAATCAAGAAGATCTCTAACTTACCTTGAGTTCAATCCCAAACTTCTACCAATTTGTCCAACTCCTTGTTGAATCCCTACTTTCCCAATTCTCTTCTCCTCCTTTCTCTCTTCTTTTATCCCTTAGGGTCTCACGTTTTTGATCATAAGGTCAAAACAAGTCTTATATACATATAGCTAGACATATAGAAGCATATAAGACGAAATTCAATCGCTTTATCATGCCGAAATGAAAATTTCACAGAAAATCCCATTAAAGCTTAAAAATCATGTAGATTCCAAATCAAATCAATTCCTGAAAATTAAGTCTCTAGGGTGTTCAATTTCAGATTTAAATGATTCAAGTGTAACAGATAATATTCTAACTCAACAGATAAGCATCCATATGTTTATGTTCTATGTAATTTACCACACCGTCACATAGAATTTCATAATAAGCATTCAAAGACACAGAACAGAGGTCTGAAAAGATACCAGACTCATGTACGAGGGTCGGGGTATTACATAGAGCCCCTCTGTCTCCTCCCATCACCCTGACCATCTTGACTCCTCTTAGAGCTTCTCTGTCCCTCCTCCTCCTTCTGCATCATAATCTCCATATGGGCTGTAGCATCAACCAAACGCCCATAGTCTTGGGTCATAGAACCCCCAACTCTCATCTTGAGGCCACGCTTCAACTTCCACTCAAACTCAATGCAGCAGAGTTCCTTGGACGCCACAAGTTCAGGTGCAAACCTGGATAAACTGGTAAAAGAGGCCTCAAACTCGACCACAGATAGACTTAGCTGCTTGAGCTGACAAAACTGGTCCTCTCAGTTTCTCCCTGACTGCTGGAGATAGGTACTTCTCCTGGAAAGCATCTAAAAAGGCCTCTCACGTGCCACCAATACGACCCTTCGTGTACTTCCACCACTGACCCGCATCCCCCTTAAGCTGGAAAGATGCCAAGGTCACTTTCAATGCACCGTCCTCGATGCCAAGCATCTCGAACATCTTACTCATCTGCTCCAGCCACTCCTCAGCCTTAAGTGGCTCCTTCGGATCCCCGACAAACTCGTCCGGATTAGACCGGAAGAACTCCCTCTTCAAGAAGGAAGGCCCTGCATCAATAACCTGGGCCTGAACTGGAGCCTGAACTGGATTCTCAGCTCTGAGAATACCCAAAGACTCCCTCAAAGCATCGGCTATCCCACGAACTAAGGCGCCCATAGCCTCTTGACCTACTGGCTCGGCCACATTGGCCTGGCCAACCCCTTCCTGCTGTGCCGGAACATCATCCGGTAAAGGCATCTCCTGCCTAGCCATGCCTACCACGTCTACCTCCTCGTCCTCGTCCTGACATCCTAATAAAGGTAACGAAGAACGTTAGCACATTCACAAATGTGCCGAAGATATAACACTCACGTCCTAATGCATGGACAACTGTAATTCACTCTACGTAAGCACATAAACACATAAGCACTTACGAATTTCATTTCCGGATAATGATATTCCCAAGGCGTTACTAGAGTTCCGGTTAGAAACATCATTGATCAAGTGCTTTTCCAACAAGACTCACAGAAACCCAAGGATCCAATCAACATCCTAGAAACTAAATCCGATACCCAAGTAGTCACATAAACATGTTATCACATAAGCACATAACATTACATCTAAGTCTCTAACAAGCGAGACAAACCCATTGTGATACTAATCACTTCCCACGTACCCAAAGCATTCAAACCCGGTACGCTCTGATACCAAGTTGTAACGCCCTCAAAATAAACCCATAAATCAACCAACAATAGCATGCTTAGACATAAGAGAATAAAGCATAAATATATTCCATCAGAGTAATAATTACAAAATGTATTATATGTTGACAATAAAAGTAAATGCCCTATGGGCTTACAACTTTCCAAGTCAACACTTGGTTAAAAAAAAAGAGAGTGCTAACTCTACACAAAGAAAGCCCTTGGCTTGAAATACATGTAATACATCAAAAGAAAGCAAAACAACAGGAACAGTCTGTCTGCCTCTAGCCTCCCAAGCTATGTCCTTGGAGATGGCATGCTACTAGTACCTGAAAATGATGTCCTATATAGGGTGAGCCACAGCCCAGTAGAAATATACTAAACCAACTATAAACAATGGCTAAAATAATAGCATTCGATAGATGGTCCACACTTATACTCCAACTCATGCCATATTTTAGTTTCATGACAATCATGCCCATGTTACATTTCAGTTTCCATTTCTTATTTAACTTTCAGTTTGAAAACAAGGCTCAAAACTTGGCCCAAATAACTTAATGAGATTATAACTCCTCACTCAATTACTTTCAAAATTCATGACAGATACACAAGTTGGTGTTGTATCAATAACGCATAGAACCACTTTCATGCTTCACAAATGATACACATTGTAGTGCTGTATTAATGTAACAAAACACTACCATACTTCACAATTGATACACATTGTAGTGGTATATCAATGCCAATAATTTCCGGTTTAGAGGTCCATCCCCTATCTTCCCCTAAACCGTGGAGTACATCCCCTGTCTCCTCCTACACAACACAATGTATATAAACAATTATCATATACATGTTCAATCATTCAATACACAATTTTGATGTATTATACCAACCGCTATACTCGATAGCCTACTCAATTGATTAGTTTTAGTTTGCCTAATCATCATGCATTGTCCAAAATAATCAAGACTATCCTCCACTGATAACCCAAAGCAGTTATTTCTAAACAGGAAACAAATACACCAAATGGATAAAATATCAACATTATGTCTAGGTGAGCGATAAATTAATCCAACTACACCCTTTAATCCCATACCTTTTCAATTTGAATATTTCCTATTCAATTTCTCATTTCCCAAAATTAATTATACAAATTAATTTATCAACAATTAGGGCTTTTTCCCATAATTACAAGACCAACCCTAAGGTTCCATTTTCATCAATAATCCAACACCAAGTCCATTTTCCAATGTATTACATACATAAAGGTTTTAAACTTTGAAAATGCTTCTTTTGAAAATTACACAAAGACCCCAAACTTCTCGAAATTACCCAACAACCCCCAACATATTGAAATACCAAAATTTAAAGACTAGGCTCATAAGATGGAGTAGGATATCCCTACCTCGAAGTTAGAGCTTAAACATGGAAGTTGAAGAAAACCAAAATGCTCCAAACTCCAAGATCCACGGATCAAAATGTAGCCCTCGACGATCAACAAACTTTTTACAAAGGCCGGAGGGTAGGAAAACATTTGAACTAGATCAAACCCTAGAGAGAAGGGAGATTCTAGAGAGAGGAGCTCTCAAAATCGATTTTGAGAAAGTAAGGGCGAGAGAGGGTGTGTCGAAAGTGATTCAAAATGGCCTGGCTATCAACTGATATACGACACTACCGCTCGAGTGGAGAATAGAACGCTCGAGCGTAAAGCACAAAAATCTGCACACGCTCGAGCACAAGAAGGCCCGCTCGAGCGCCAAGACACAAGAACAAAACACATCCGCTCGAGCGCGAAAAACCAGTCCGCTCGAGCGTAGATTACCCCCTTCCAGAACTTTTTCAGACAAAGCACTACCCGCTCGAGCGCCAATATACTCGCTCGAGCGCGACCCGCTCGAGGGTAAGAAACCCGCTCGAGCGTGAAAAACACACTTGCAGAAGTTTTGCAGGGGCACGAAATACTGGAAGTGTGTAAACCCTACTCGAGCGCAAGAAGACCCGCTCGAGCGGACAACCAAAAACCAAACTCCGCTCGAGCGTAACACCAAAAACCTGAGCAACTACACTTGAGACCAAAACTCAACCTACCTGTTCGAAACACGCCCAACACATCCTAAAACTCAAACATAAGGAATTAAAGGATGATAATAAGGTATACAACCACCAACTCCACGGAGCCAAAGTCCGAAGTACAATAAATACAGAAAGGGAAAACTGGAATCGCAATAACTACTTACTGAATGAATGTTTGTCCTCTATTTTGAACTGTATATGTGGCATCCGTAGCAACTACTGTTACTGTTACTGTTACTGTTACTGTTATTGTTATAGAGATCTCTGTCAGTTCCTATTCTTGGAACTTCTGTTTACTGTTATGATGGCCATCAATTGACTGTTCGATCTTTCAAGACCTACTGTTTACTGTATTGTTCTGTTATGGGATGTACCACATAGGACTGCTATGATTGAATGATTGATATACTGATGCAAATGACTATTTTAAATACTGAAAGGACATTCATTCTTAACCTCTTTATTCATTTGTTATTCACTGGGCTTTAGCTCACTGTTTATATTTATATGTAGGTGTCCAGGCACCGGATCGGAGTTAGGAGCGTCGGGTTAGCTCCCTTTTTGTCAAGCCAACCGTTATGTCTCACTTTGCGGTTCCAAGCCTGTCCAAGCTAAGGTTGCATTGGGGTGTTGTAGATTTCACCCGTTTGTCTCTGTTTTGCAATGACTGAATAAGACTTGTACTGTACCGTTATGGTGAAGGGATTTGGTCCCTAATCTGAATGTTTGTATATATGTTTTGGTGATGTTTGTAAATGTGTTCAGAAAGTCTTTTTGCGTACAGACTGTCACAGCTCATTGAACATCTTTTATTTACTGTTTTGGCTTCCGCCAATCCCTTTACTCTGTGTTACTGTCTTTACTGTTAAGCAGGCCTTCAGTAATCACGGATTATTGGCTGGTTACGGTGCTAAACCCATAGGGGCGAGTTTGGGTTGTGACAGAGTGGTATCAGAGCGATACTAAAGCACGAGTTATATCACACACACGTGTCCAAATGAGCTATAGGATGTCCTAGAAAAGTAATTAGGGCATTTCATGAGCATAAAAAGTGTGTGTGGCCATGATATGAATATATGTGCTAATGTGCTAATGTGTTAAGTATGAAACTGCCTATGTTTATGGTTATCATATTGCCTATAGTGAAATGGACAACGCTAGAAATGCTGATGAATCTGAATCATCTGAGGCAAGAATGGCAAGGTTGGAGAGAATGGTGGAATTACTGACTGAAACTCTAAGGCAACGACAGAATCAACAGCCTCCACCTCCTCCAGTACAACCTAAACAAAATGTTAATGAGGATATAATTGCTTTGACACAAAAATTCAACAAGATAAGACCGCCAACCTTCCAAGGAGGCCTTGAACCATTGAAGGCCGAGGCATGGGTGCTAGAAACAGAAAAATTATTTGAAGTATTTCCGTGTTCAGAAACGCATAAGGTGCTACTAGCTACCTTCACTTTACAAGAAGAGGTCAGAAGATGGTGGATGCTTGTTCGTGACACCAGTACTGCCATGACTTGGGCTCAATTTAAAGAAGCCTTTTTCGAAAAATACTTCCCTCAATGTGTTAGAGATTGCAAGGTGACTGATTTTGAACAGTTGAAACAGGGCACCATGTCAGTAGCAGAGTATGAATCAAAATTCACTGAACTTGCTAGATATGCACCACACATAGTGGACACTGACTATAAAAAGGCCAGGAAGTTTGAAGGCGGCCTTAATTTAGAGATACTTGACAGAATTAATGTTCTGACGTTATTGAAATACGTGGATGTTCTTGACCGGGCAATAATAGCCGAGTCGAATATTGAAGCATTAAAATGGACTGAAACACCAGCGACCGAGTGGCGCGGTAAGAAATGGGACTTTAAGTTCAAGAAAGGCCAAAGCAATTAATCGAACAAAAAGCAAAGCACAGGGTCAATAACCAGTTCCAGTCAGGGAAACAATTCCATACCACCCTGCTCTGAATGTGGCAAAAGGCATAAAGGGGTTTGGTATAAAATTTCTGGAGCTTGTTACAGGTGTGGCAAAGTAGGCCACATGGTCAAAGATTGCCCTTCCACTTCTCAAGGCAACAGTAAAGTTGCAACCAGTGCCGCAGCGTCAACTTCTACTCCAAAACCCAACCCCAAACCTACTGGGAAAGAGCCTCTAAGGCAAGGCCGAGTGTTTGCACTGGTACGGGGAGATGTCCAGAATACTGAGACCATTGTGTCAGGAATGCTTTCAATTTGTGCCCAAAATGCTTATGTTTTGATTGATTCGGGGTCTATGCATTCATATGTCTCACACGCTTTTTTTGCGAAAATTAAATAGACCGCGGGAGCCCATGAACTACTTATTAGTTGTATCTTCACCCATTGGGGGATCCATGACTTGTGTTTATATGTACCCTGCATGTGAAATTATTGTTGGGGATGTGCGTTTGTATATTGATTTACTACCTCTGAACATTGACCACTTTGATGTAATTTTGGGAATGGATTGGTTAACAAAATATCATGCTACCATAGACTGTGTAACGAAACAAGTTGTTTGCCGTCCACCTAGTTTACCTGAATTTGTGTTTAACGGAGTTGGTGTAGTACCTCCCCCATATCTGATTTCATCCATGAAAGCATACAAACTGATTAGAAAGGGGTGTAAAGGGTATCTATGTTGTGTATTGACTGTGCCTACTGATGATAAAGCTAATGTGAACAGTATTCCCATAGTTAGAGAATTCCCAGATGTTTTTCCAGATGATTTTCCAAGGAATTTGATTGACAGAGAGATTGAGTTCACCATTGATGTGTTTCCGGGTACACAACCAGTATCCAAAGCTCCGTACAGAATGACACCTACTGAATTGAAAGAACTGATGGTTCAGCTGCAGGAATTGTTAGATAAAAGGTTCATCAGGCCCAGTACTTTTTCGTGGGGCGCACCGATTTTGTTTGTGAAAAAGAAAGATGGCTCACTGAGACTCTGCATTGACTATCGTTAAACACAAATTTTGGGAATGGATTGGTTAAGAAAATATCATGCAACCATAGACTGTGTAACGAAACAAGTTGTTTGCCGTCCACCTAGTTTACCTGAATTTGTGTTTAACGGAGTTGGTGTAGTACCTCCCCCATATCTGATTTCATCCATGAAAGCATACAAACTGATTAGAAAGGGGTGTAAAGGGTATCTATGTTGTGTATTGACTGTGCCTACTGATGATAAAGCTAATGTGAACAGTATTCCCATAGTTAGAGAATTCCCAGATGTTTTTCCAGATGATTTTCCAGGGAATTTGATTGACAGAGAGATTGAGTTCACCATTGATGTGTTTCCGGGTACACAACCAGTATCCAAAGCTCCGTACAGAATGACACCTACTGAATTGAAAGAACTGATGGTTCAGCTGCAGGAATTGTTAGATAAAAGGTTCATCAGGCCCAGTACTTTTTCGTGGGGCGCACCGATTTTGTTTGTGAAAAAGAAAGATGGCTCACTGAGACTCTGCATTGACTACCGTTAAACACAAATTTTGGGAATGGATTGGTTAAGAAAATATCATGCAACCATAGACTGTGTAACGAAACAAGTTGTTTGCCGTCCACCTAGTTTACCTGAATTTGTGTTTAACGGAGTTGGTGTAGTACCTCCCCCATATCTGATTTCATCCATGAAAGCATACAAACTGATTAGAAAGGGGTGTAAAGGGTATCTATGTTGTGTATTGACTGTGCCTACTGATGATAAAGCTAATGTGAACAGTATTCCCATAGTTAGAGAATTCCCAGATGTTTTTCCAGATGATTTTCCAGGGAATTTGATTGACAGAGAGATTGAGTTCACCATTGATGTGTTTCCGGGTACACAACCAGTATCCAAAGCTCCGTATAGAATGACACCTACTGAATTGAAAGAACTGATGGTTCAGCTGCAGGAATTGTTAGATAAAAGGTTCATCAGGCCCAGTACTTTTTCGTGGGGCGCATTGATTTTGTTTGTGAAAAGGAAAGATGGCTCACTGAGACTCTGCATTGACTACCGTTAAACACAAATTTTGGGAATGGATTGGTTAAGAAAATATCATGCAACCATAGACTGTGTAACGAAACAAGTTGTTTGCCGTCCACCTAGTTTACCTGAATTTGTGTTTAATGGAGTTGGTGTAGTACCTCCCCCGTATCTGATTTCATCCATGAAAGCATACAAACTGATTAGAAATGGGTGTAAAGGGTATCTATGTTGTGTATTGACTGTGCCTACTGATGATAAAACTAATGTGAACAGTATTCCCATAGTCAGAGAATTCCCAGATGTTTTTCCAGATGATTTGCCAAGGGATTTGATTGACAGAGAGATTGAGTTCACCATTGATGTGATTCTGGGTACACAGCCAGTATCCAAAGCTCCGTACAGAATGGCACCTATTGAATTGAAAGAACTGAAGGTGTCAGCTGCAGGAATTGTTAGATAAAAGGTTCATCAGTCCCAGTACTTCGCTGTGGGGCGCACCGATTTTGTTTGTGAAAAAGAAAGATGGCTCACTGAGACTCTACATTGACTACCGTGAACTGAACAAGGTAACAGTAAAATAAATACCCCCTGCCTCGTATTGATGATTTATTTGACCATTTACAGGGTGCTGTGGTCTTTCCAAAATTGACCTTAGATTCGGATACCATCAGTTGAAAGTCAAACCAGAAGACATGAAAAGATTGCCTTACGAACGAGGTACGGACATTATGAATTTCTCGTTATGCCTTTCGGAGTCACTAATGCACCTGCTGCATTTATGGACCTTATGAACAGAGTTTTCAAACCGTTCTTCGATGAATTTATAGTTGTTTTTATAGATGACATCTTGATTTATTCCAAGAGTAGAGAAGAACATGAACATCATCTGAGAATTGCCTTACAGACCCTAAGAGAACAGAAACTGTATGCAAAACTGACTAAATGTGAATTTTGGCTTGATCATGTTATATTTTTGGGACATGTTATTAGTAAGGATGGCATTTCAGTTGATCCGCAGAAAATCGAAGCAGTGGTAAATTGGCCTAGACCGATGAATGTTACTGAAGTCTGGAGTTTCTTGGGTTTAGCCGGGCATTACAGGAGATTTGTGAAAGACTTCTCCAAATTGCCCTACCATTGACTCAATTGACCCAAAAGGGAATAACATTTTACTAGACCGATCAGAGAGAATCAGCCTGTCAGGAGTTAGAGACTCGACTTGTGACTGCAACCGGTGCTTACCCTACCCTCAGGTACGAATGGATTTACCATTTTTAGTGATGCTTCTTACAAGGGTTTGGGATGTGTTTTAATGCAGAATGGGAAAGTCATTGCGTATGCTTCCCGACAACTGAGACCACATGAAAAGAACTACTCGACCCCTGACTTAGAACTTGCCACAGTAGCATTTACATTGAAAATTTGCGTCACTACCTTTATGGGGCAACATGTGAAGTGTATACAGATCACAAGAGTTTGAAATGTTTCTTCGCACAGAAAGAATTGAATATGAGGCAGCGGAGATGGTTAGAACTACTAAAAGACTATGACCTGCAAATTTTTGTACCATCCGGGGAAAGGTAACACTATTGTCGATTCATTGAGTCGGAAATCAATTGAGAATTTGGCCTGTTTACTCACTGGACAGAAAGAATTGCTATGCGACCTTGAAAATTTGAAGTTGAGATTGTGTTACGAGAACAAGGTGGAACATTGGCTGCTATTTCTGCTCAACCAGCACTGATTGAGGAGATCAAAGAAAAACAACTTCAAGATGACTTTTTGAGAAAGGTTATTAAAGAATGGGAATCCAAACCAAGGCTGGATTTCAAATTTGAAAACAATGTGTTGAAATTTCAGGAAGATTGTGTGTACCGAATGATTCTGAACTTAAAAGGCGGATTTTGCAAGAAGGACACAATTCAAAACTGTCTATCCATCCAGGGAACACAAAATGTACCAGATTTGAAACTGAATTTTTGGTGGCCAGGAATGAAGAAGGAGATTGCTAACTTTGTGTCACAATGTATTCATTGCCAACAAGTTAAAGCCGAACATCAACGACCCGTAGGCTTACTGCAACCCTTACCAATACCGGAGTGGAAATGGGAACATATCACTATGGACTTCTTTGTCGGATTACCGCGCTCAACAAAGGTATGGACTCAATTTGCGTTATTGTTGATAGATTGACTAATCTACTCACTTCTTACTTGTCAAAACAATTTATAATGCGGACAAATTGGCTACCATTTATATTGATGAGATTGTTAGATTGCATGGAGTGCCTATGTCCATTGTTTCTGATAGGGACTCGAAATTTACATCGAGATTCTGGCAAAGTTTGCAAACAGTATTGGGTACTGAACTGAGACTAAATAGTGCATACCACCCTCAGACAGATGGCCAGTCAGAAAGAACCATTCAAACTCTAGAGATTTACTGCGTATGTATGTGCTTGATTTCCAGGGAAATTGGGACAGCCATTTACCTCTAGCTGAGTTTGCTTACAACAACAGCTTTCACTCGAGCATTGGTATGGCGCCTTTCGAGGCTTTGTATGGCAGAAAATGCGATCTCCTATTTGCTGGGCAGAAGTTGGAGATGGGCCTTTGCTTGGGCCCGAAATTGTCCATGAGACTACAGAAAAGGTGAAACTGATTCAACAGAGATTGAAAATCGCACAAAGCCGACATAAAAAGTTATGTGGACGTTCGAAGACAAGACAGAGAATACGAGGTAGGTGATCATGTTTTTGTGAAAGTGACACCGATGAAGGGACATACTCGTTTTAGGCTAAAGGCAAACTAGCGCCGAGATATGTTGGGCCGTACGAGATTATTGAAAAGATTAACCCGGTAGCGTATCAAGTAGTGCTTCCTCCTGAAATTGAGCATATACATAATGTCTTCCATATTTCAATGTTGAGGGATTATCTCTGGATTCTTTCCATGTGATTGAGCCTACCCGTGTAGTGCTAAGTGATGACCACACTTATGAAGAACGACCTATTCAGATTGTAAACCGATGGATTAAAAGCTGAGGAATAAAGAATTCCGTTAGTGAACGTAGATTGGCAAAAGGATGGTGGCGTTTATGCCACTAGGGAAAGGGCAGATCATATGATGAAAAGATATCCTGAACTGTTCCCTCTGGATTCGGTATTCTTCCAAAATGAAGGTAATTCGAGTTTGGAGGACCAAACTCTTTGTAAGGAAGGGGAGATTGTGACAACCCGCACCACTAATTAATGCTAAACTGCGACTGAGTATGATTAAGCGTGCTAATTAACAAATTAAACTGAAATTCTGAACTGATTGCATGAGTATGTGGCATTAAATGCATTTCTATCTGTTTGGTTTTCTAATTGATCTGTTCATATCTTAAACTTCGAACTGCAAATTGAAGGCTTATTGGCGGCTGAATTTGAAATTAATCAGTGTTTTGTGCTAATTAGAATTTATGTGATTTTATGCAAGTTTAATTAAAATTTGATTTGGAATGATTAAGTTAGATTAAATAAAGCTAAATTACATTAGTTTGAGCAAATCACCAAATTGCCACTTAGTGGACAACTCTAGGCCATTGCTTATTCACTTTAACATTTGTTCACACACCACTCTTCAGCCATTTTGAGGCCTTAGCCGTGTGAGAGAGAGGGAGATAAGAGAGGATTGAAGTCAATTAGAGACGTTGCTTGAGTTTAGAAGATTTAAAGAGAAAAATTGCATATTTGAGCTTCTACATTTGAAATGGAGACCTAATGTAGGATATTTACCTTCTTGTTTATGAATTCAAGTAATTTCTTGCATGATTCATGGAAGAATAGGAGCTTAAGGTCAAGAATTAAATTAAAGTGTTGAATTAAGAGTGATTCTATGCATGCATGTTCATACATAGCATTTTGAAGTTGTTTCTTCATGAAATTTCTACATGCAAGTTCATATTTTTGGTCTTGATCCATGAAACTCATCATGTTTGAAGTTCAATCTTGCATTTGATCTTGTTTTAGAGCATTGGAGTTCATAGGAACTCATGCATGTGTTGAATTTGCATTGTTCTTCTAGCTTCTTAGAATTTGTGCTTAATTGACCTACCTTTGGATTTGATTTTGCAAATTGATCCTTGAAACATATTATATTATGGGTTTTAAAGTGTTTTCCAGAAAATTGGCCCAAAAGGATTGAATTTGAAGCTTTAATAGTTGAGTTTATGCTTGGAGGTTGAATCTAGAAATTATAGATTTTGGACACCATGCTCGAGCGTAGGACTTCACGCTCGAGCGTACACTCTGAGTACATGCACTTCCGCTCTGCTCGAGCGTGAAGTGCATATGCCCAGAAGTTCATGTGTTTTACAGTCCGCTCGAGAGAGAGAATCCACGCTCGAGCGAGGACCTGAGTCTCATGCTCGAGCGGAGGGTCGAGCATCCGTCGAGCGTGAATTGCATGCATCCAGTACTTTTCATAAAGTTTGCAGTCCGCTCGAGCGGGGGAAGTCGCACTCGAGTAGAGCTCTTTTGTCTGCATGTCCGCTCGAGCGTAGAAAGCCACGCTCGAGCGAGACTCCTGTTTCAGCAAAAATTTGAAAAATATTTTAAAGTGCATCTTTGCGTCCTCATTCCATTCTAGGCATTCCTAGGGCCTAGTTTAAGGCATCTTAATAAGGATAATGCTATAGAACCACATCGAGTGAAATAGGGACTAAGTTATTGATTCCCGAGTGTGTAACTTAGTATGTGTTCATTCTGTAATTGTGTAAGGTTGGCATCCGAGGACGCTCATTAGCTACTTATAGCCCAGTGCTCTGTGAGTAACAATGTTGTAAAGATATGTTCAATTATAATTATTTTCTGAATGATTAACTGTACTTGTTTTCTGAAATAATACTGTAATACTGCTTACTGAATGAATGTTTGTCCTCTATTCTGAACTGTATCTGTGGCATCCATAACAACTACTGTTATTGTTACTGTTATAGAGATCTCTGTCAGTTCCTATTCTTGGAACTTTTGTTTACTGTTATGATGGCCATCAATTGACTGTTCGGTCTTTCAAGACCTACTATTTACTGTAGTGTTCTGCTATGGGATGTACCACATATGACTGCTATGATTGAATGATTGATATACTGACGCAAATGACTGTTTTAAATACTGAATGGACATTCATTCTTAACCTCTTTACAGATTTGTTATTCACTAGGCTTTAGCTCACTGTTTATATTTATATGTAGGTGTCCAGGCACCGGATCGGAGTTAGAAGCGTCGAGTTAGCTCCCTTTTTGTCAAGCCAACCATTGTGCCTCGCTTTGAGGTTCCAAGTCTGTTCAAGCTAAGGCTGAATTGGGGTGTTATAGATTTCACCCGTTTGTCTCTGTTTTGTAATGACTGAATAAGACTTGTACTGTATCGTTATGGTGAAGGGATTTGGTCCCTAACCTGAATGTTTGTATATATGTTTTGGTGATGTTTGTAAATATGTTCAGAAAGTCTTTTTGCATATAGACTGTCATAGCTCATTGGACATCTTTTATTTACTGTTTTGGCTTCCGCCAGCCCCTTTACTCTGTGTTACTGTCTTTACTGTTAAGTAGGCATTCGGTAATCATGAATTATTGGCCGGTTATAGTGCTAAACCCATAGGGGCGGGTTTGGATCGTAACAGTTTAGCATCGTAACCGGCCAGTAATCTGTGATTACCAAAGGCCTGTTTAACAGTAGTGATGTTAGTATAGAGTAAGGGGCTGGTGGAAGCCAATCAATAAATAAAAGATGTCCAATGAGCTGTGAAAATTTGAATGCAAAAAGACCTTTAAGGACAAAGCCACATTCATAACCAAAGCATATATACATATTAGATATACATAATATCCAGGTCAGGGACCTAATCCCTTCACCATAACTGTACAATCAAAAGTCTTATTCAGTTAGTACAGAACGGAGACAAAATGGGTGAATCTAAAAGAACCCAAAAACAGCCTTGGCTTGAGTGGACTTAGAACCTCGAAGTGAGGCACAATGGTTGGCTTGACAAAACATGAGCTTAACTCGACGCTCTAGCTCTGGTCCGGTGCCTGGACACCTACATATAAATATAAACAGTAAGCTAAAACCCAGTGAATAACAACTGTGTAAAGAGGTTAAGAATGAATGTCCTTTTCAGTAGTTAAAACAGTCATTTGCATCAATAGATCAGTTATTCAATCAGCGACTAATAGTTCATATCATATCAGTCATTTAGAAACCATAGAAGTCATATGTGGTACATCCAATAGCAAAACAGTGCAGTAGGTCCTAATAGATCGAACAGTCAGTTAATGGCCATCAGAAGAGTAAACAGTAGTAGTTCCAAGTATTGGACCGGACAGAGATCTCTGTAACAGTAGCAGTAACAGTAACAGTAAGTTGCTATGGATGCCACGAGTACAGTTTATAAATAGGACAAACATTCATTCAGTAAACCATGTCGTTTCAAAAAGCAGTATAGTCAGTCCTTCAGAAAATAATTATAATTGAACATATCTTTACAACATTGTTACTCACAGAGTACTGGGCTATAGGCAGGCTAATCAACGTCCCCGGGTGCCAACCCTACAGTTGCAGAACGAACACACACTAAATTACACACTTGGGATTAACATCTTAGCCCCTATCTTAACTTGGGGTGCTTTTATAACATTATCCTCATTGAGATGCCTTAAACATGACCTAGGAATGCCTAGGATGGGATGAGGATACAAAAATGCACTTAACAACATTTTTCAAAATTTGCTGAAAATAGTGGTCTCGCTCGAGCGTGTCTTTCTTTGCTCGAGCGAGCTTACCAAAACAGAGGGGTCACTCGAGCGTAAACTTCTTCGCTTGAGCGGTCTGTAAAAACATGAAAAGTAGTGGTTGTTGAAATTCTTCGCTCGATGCTCGCTCAAGCGTGAGACACAATCCTCTGCTCGATGACAGGTCTCATCGCTCGAGCGTGCGTCTGTGTCCACAAAAAGTTGAGAGCTTGCAATCTATGCTCGAGCCAGCATTCCGTCACTCGAGCGAAGCTCTGAACACAAAGGTGGTCCCTCGAGCATGGAATCCTTCGCTTGAGCATGGAAGCCAAAATCTGGGTTTTCCAGATTTGCCTCCAAAGCTCAAACCAAGAATCAAACATGCCAAAACTCATCCTTTTGGGCCAATTTTTTGGAAAACACTTGAAAACCCATAATACAACATGTTTTAAAGATTATTTCACAAAATCAAGCCCAAAGGTGTGACAATTGAACACAAATTTTAATGTAAACTTGAAGAACAATGCAAGAACATACATGCATGAGTTCCTATGAACTCTAATGCTCCAAAACATGACCAAATGCAAGATTGAGCTCAAAGTTATGGTGAATTTCTAGAGTACAACCACAATATGGACATGCATGCAAGAATTTCATGAAAACAACCTCAAAATTCTATGATATGGACATGCATGCATGAATTAACTTCACTTCCTTAAATTCTAGCTCAATTAACCATGAATTCACCTATTTCATTTATATATAAGTTCTAGATGGCCCCATATCCAGATTAAAAGGTTGAGCTCTTACCTAGGCTCCTCAATTAAGCTTCACTTAAGCAAGGTTCTTGAGCAATGTAGACAAGTCTCCAAAATTCCCTTTAATCCTTCTAAATTCAAACAAAATCTTGTTGAATCAATTTTTCTCCTACTCTCCCTCTCTCTCACGGTTTGGTCTTGAGATAGATAGGGAATGATGTGCCAAGCATATATGAATCAAGACTAAATAAATGGTCTATAATTAATCCACTCAATGGCAATTGTGAAATAAATTCAAACTAATGTAATTTAACTTTATTTATTCTAATTTAATCGTTCCAAATCAAATTTTAATTAAACCTATCATAAAATCACATAAATCCTAATTAACCTATAACACTAATCAATTTCTGAATCGGTCGCCGATAAGGCTTTCAATTCGCAATTCAAAATTAAAACATGAACAGATCATTCTATAGCAAACAGATAGAAATGCAATTAAAGACAATACACTCATGTAATCAATTTAGGATCTCATCTTAACCAGTTACTTATCATGCTTAATCACGTATTAACGCTAATCAGAGGTGAGGGTGGTCACAATAACCAAAACTAATGACATAATCTATATTTGATTGCCTCATATAGTACTCTTAATAATCAAAACATGAGTATATGTCTATTATAAAAACCACATCAAGATTTAGTAGAGGCCGATCTTTTGATTGGGTGAGTAGGGGTGCTTAATTAATGACCGTCCCTCCTCATCCCTAAGTTCTTGAGCCGAGACACTTTGATTATGATGAATCTGCTGGGGACTTTAAGAAAACTTGACTTGAACTTCATGGTGTGGATTTTATTTTCATATATATGTTCATTGCATTATATGCATGGTGCACTTAAGTTACTTTATTTTCCATCTAACACCCTGGACTACTTGCCAATCATGGGCTTGTTGTATTGGGAATACAAGCCTCAGATTTGGATCACCAACGTACTGCTTGATCCTCCATTCACTTGTAGGTGTCGGGTAGTGTAACGCCCCAAAAATCGGGAACATCAGAGAATATATTAACAATAAATACAAGATTTATCTAAGATTACAAAATAGGAAATGTCACTAATGGGTCCTCTGGTTAATAACCAAGTAAGATCCCAGAAAGGTGGGAGGTGTCAATATAGCGTCTCTTCAAAGTGCAACCACCTTAGATAGCGAAGCTACCTTTTTGAAAGATCTTAACAAGATATTAACACAAGGTGCACATGAGTCGACGAAAAAATAATGAATAGGTAATATAAAAGATATGTATAGATATAAAATAATTACAAAATCATGTCTTAAATACAACATGGGATCTATCACTTATAATCTCAAAACATGTTAACAAACTAGTTTCTAAACCTCCTAGGGTAGCTGTACGTCCTTATCTCACCAATCAAACCATCGCAAAGAGTCTGAATACGTTTGTTCCATTCTAGAGTTTACGCGATAACCGCTTTCGCAAGACTTGACCTTCAATTAGGGAGCATATCCCATCAAGCAATATATAACACATTATCATCTCTTTATTATCCAAGTGATCAAAAACCCAATACCACCCTAATCAAGTTTTTCGTTGAGTTAGATGTCTTAAATAAAAGTTAGAACAGCTTAAACAAGATAATAATATCCACATAACTATGAGCATCATCAAATAAAGAAGATAAGGAACATGACCATAACATGCAATATCATATCAATATATTATCATACAAATAAGCATATTCATGAACACAAGAGCATAAAACACCCATGCAAAACTAAATTTTCAGATTCATTACCATTTAAAGATTAAAATAAAAATAAATTTTCTAGATTTTTAGTTATTTAAGAAACACTTCAGCGCTGTCAGATTTGTCAATCGTTACGAATATTGGATTTTCTTACAAACTGCTCACTCTTTTTCAATGAAACCAATTTTTCTTGAAAGCTTATTCCTTAATGAAGATTTTGACATAAAACTGAGGTCTAGAAGATATTTCTACATTTTCTCTAGAATTTTCAAAAGTTGGCTGTAAAATAGGTTTTTTATGCACAATACTCAAAATAAAGAAGATTGGGGAGAAAAGAGGCCAACTAAAGGAAATTTTTCACTTCTTTTGTGATGAAAACATAATAAATAGTATACCAATAACTCAGATTTTTAGGGTGATGGTATGCCTTTGGAAATAATGGGAGATATAGAAAGAATAATGTACTTTTGCATCTATTAAGAGGAAATATGAATAGAAGAAGGATTAAAGCCCAATTCATCAACTTTGAAGATATAAATACCATTAAAACACATCGGAAAATATGGTTTTAAACTTCTAATAACATGTATTTGAAAAAGGAAATAGAAAGAGAGATGGTAATGTGGCTTACTTGGTGCTTAGATGGGTTGATTGCACAATTTTTCATCTCCTCCTCCACCAAGCTCTCTTCCTCTTTATTTTTCTTCTCTCCACCGTGGGTTGAGTGTGTGAGTGTGTATGTGTGTTCAAAAAGTGGAGATGAGTGGTATATTTATAGAAAAAAAAAATGATAAAAAGCTTATTTTGCCATTGGTTCCAATTCAATTGAATATTTCTTTGATTTTGTTTCAATGTAATGGAATGACGGGTGCTTAGGGCCTTAATTATGTACTTAAATATGATCTAGTTAGGCTTAGTACAAATTTAATTTAATCTAGTTACAATTACAAATCTTATATGCACAAATTGGTACCAAAGTCAAAGACATATTCCATGATTTTAGCAATTTATCCCTTGCAGAACATTACATATATGTAGCTTCTAAGGTGGCTATTCATGTGGGTGATTTGAGGGACTTTCTTATTTATTTATGTATGTTCATTTTGTAGATATTTTGAAAAAAAGATTATAATATTGGGGGTATGCTTTTATATGTATAAAGAATGATTTGGGCTAAAAATGTAATTAAAATAAAATGTGTGGGTTTGGAATTGATTAGAATATCTATTTCAAATGTAGTATTAATTAAAATAATATTAGGAAAAATAATTTGGTTCGAATGATCTTGTTTTGAATTAAAAGACACAACTGAATGAAAATGATAAAAATCGAAAAGTAGGATTTTGAACTACGAATAAAAAATTTGAGAATTAAATAATTAATACTACAACATTAGAAATGATTTTGAAGTTACTGGGATTGATTAGGGTTTGTACGGGTTCATTCGTGATACGTTTTCAGTTCTAGGGTTAATTTTGCAAATAAACAGGGAACTACGGGTTTTTATTATAGTAATTAAAAAGTAAGGGTCATACTAGGATTTACAAAATTCAGGGGTCTCACAGGTAGCGTAGGTCTATCGGTGTCTTGTTGAGGTACCCCCTTTTGACCAGACTAACCTAGTACATGTACAGATGCTCTAGCAACTTCCAAAATCAGAACATGGTGCTTTCCTGTGTCTAAGATGTGATGATGTCACTTGTTTGAATGGTAGAGCCTTAGATCATCCCAAAGCTTGGATAAGGCAACCCAAACCCTCATAGGGGTGTTTTGTTCACATTGCCTGCTATGTGCTATGTGTGTGGAGATTTATGCAGGGGTTCTTCAGTTTATATTAATAGTTTAGATATATCAGTGGTTGGGTTGAGAACAGTTCAGTGGAATACACAGTGATTAGTGGTACATATATAATAATTAAGCTGAAATGTTGTTGGATTTGTGCCTAATGTATGTTTTGTTTCTTTGTTTGTTTTTAGTTTGCTAGGAAGTTAGTTCATCATAGCTTTAGAAAACCCTGAAATCCCTCAAAATTTGTGGACTCATGCTGGGAGGCTCTACAAAACTATAGATCTAGTTCAAGGTCCACCAGTGCTGGTGTCACTTCCAACAGTCATCAACAAAAGAAGGATCAGACAAGCACAATTGGATCAGAGTCTGCATTAGTCACCTCTCAAATCCCCTATATTTAGTCCACATCAGTCACCTCTTAGATCCCCTTTACTTAGTACTCCAGTTGTTTGTTCACCAATTCTGCAATGGCTCAGAATCCACCAGATTTTGTAGAGATGATTGTCAATCTTCAACGAACCATGGACAATCTTAACCACATAGTGATCGCTTAGGGCAATGCCATTGCGAGGATGCAATAACCAATTAGAACAGTTGTTGTAGCTCCATTGTCAATCCATCATTCGGTCCTAGACCCACCTCCGCTGGTTGAGAATTTTCCAAAACTTGGTCAGCAAAGGAGCCAGCTCAAGCTATAGTCCTCATAGCTCTAACACAACCTGTTGAAGGACGCTTCTCCCTTGACCTCGCTAAATTTGACCCGGCCATGTTGAAGATGGCCAAATTAGAGAAGATGTTCAAGAAATCCAAGGGATCAATTTCATTCCGGATATCAAAGATAGGTATACAGAGGCGGCGGTGAGATTACCAAAAATATTCAAAATGACACATATGGACTAGTTTGATAGGTCTGGTGGCCCTATGGTGTATATCCACTTGTTTTCAAATGTTTTGAAACTTATGGTGCATACTAGGAGTGGCTGTCACCAGGTATGCCAAATTGGAGGATACGACAAAGCAAAACTAGAAGAATCTAGTCGAGGCTTTCATTACTCAGTATTTTTATAACACTCAAATCGAAGTGACCGCTCGAGAGTTTGAGGCCACCCGTTAGGAACCTAAGAAGAGAGCTTTGTAGAGTTGATAACTAGGTGGAGAGCCAAGGTGGCCATGATGAGCAATAGGCCCCCTGAGAAGGACTAGATCCATATGGTAGTGAGAAACTTGGACGAAAAAATGCTGTAAAAAATGATAATCTTACCATTTTTCACCATCAAGGAGTTGCATGAAATGGGAGTTCAAATTGAGGATGTTATTAAATAACACATTATCATATTTGAGAAGGCACTTGTTCGGAGGACCTTTGTTCGTAGTTCTAATGCTTCCACTAGGGGTAGGATAACTGTGAAGGTCCCAAAAATCAACACCGTTACTACCACCACAAAAATTGCCGACTTGTTCGCTAACACCATTCCACAAGCACCCAATTCAGCCTGACTTCAAATTTAGAATTTTCAGCCAATCTACATGGCCCCATCTCAAGCCATGAGGGTTCTGCTAGAAAAAGGGCATCTCAAGCTTCTTGATCCCCGACCTCTTCCTGACCCTCTTTCTCCTAGGCACGATGCTTCCAAGTACTATGCTTTCCATTAACAACACGGTCATAAAACTAATCATTGCATGCACCTCCGCTCAGAAACTTAGGATCTCATTGACCATAAAATCATAGCTCCACCACAAAGGCCCAATGTTAGCACCAACCCACTACCAACTCATGATCGAGTACCACCACCTCCCCGCTTTAATCTTATCCATACACTACCATCCACCTTTAATCTAGTATATACATCACCCATTCCCACTTACGCAGACCTGAGGTCCATATTCTTGAGAGCACTAATCTGTGCATGATGGATACACCTCAACCCCAGTTAAGATCTAAAGATCATGTGTTGGTAATGATATCATAATTTGGAGAGGAAAAGACAATGATAGAGAAAGAGGAGAATGAGAAAGAAAAAGAAACAAAGCCTAAGATAGAAACAACGGATGTGCTGGTAATAGAGACAAAAAAATTGCCAGAGGAAAGATATGATCCCAGTACATATATAGTGCTAGTTGATTAACCAAAACCGAAGGTCATTTTTCTTGATTCATTCTCCATTAATGTTATTAGGGAAGATATGCCTGAGCAAGGATTGAACGACTTGGTTAACTTCGAAGAAGACTTGGATAGCCTCAATTTTTTTGAAGAACAAGATCTAGGAGATGTACAAATCAAATAGTGGAATTCGAACAATCTAATAAGTAACCGTGGATGGACAACGAGCGAGGAATACTTGGAAGTATAGGGAGATGATAAGGAGGTAAAAAGGAAAGCAAGAGCTATTAGGAAAGCAAAGGAAAAGAGAAAGATAGGAAAAAATAGTAAAATTGGGAAGAGCAGTAAGCCAAAAAGACTCAAGGTAGAAGAAATTGAACGGGGAATACCAAAGGGGATTGAGAGAGTAGTTCCAAAACCAAAAAGAACTAGGACAACTGGGTCGACAACTGAAGAGAAGAGGCAAAGAGCTTGTCTAGCATGGGCACACTTAAGAAGAAGAGAGATCTTTCCAAAAATTCAGTCAACGTCACCATACTAGCCAAAAGATGATGACCATAGCATTAGAATGAACCATGTTGAACTGAATAATTGTCTATCCATTAATGATGGTGAGTGGTAGGATGATAATGATCCCCGTCTTGCTCATACCGATAAAGGTTGGAAAAATAATGCACCAGATGAAATTTGGTACTCAGGAGATCGATCATCCAACTAGGAGTGGGTGTTATTTCAAGCCCTCACACCTAGACAAAGGAGAGCCTTTAGGCAAAGATAAAGACATAGATAAAGGAATGGAGAAGGAGAATGAGGAAGAAGAGGACTTAGTCTTGAAACAATTGAAGAAAATCTAAGATAATATTTATATTTTGGTGACTGCTCATGGCTTTATAGGAACACCGTCTGGCTATGCTTATAGCTTTGAGTAAAGAAAAGCTATCAACAGATACTATGCTAGATTAGAATGGTATCATTGATCCCACCGATCGAGCCAGTCCCAGCAATGACCTTCTCAGATAAAGAACTTTCGCTAGAGGGATCAGAGCACAACAAACCTTTGTATGTATCTTTGGAATGTAGAAAAAAGGGGGTCCCAGTGGTGCTGATTGATACCGGGTTGGTTGTAAATATGTGCCCTTTGCGTACTATTTACGCAATAGGGCTGTAGACACCCCATTTTTTACCATCCTCAAGACTTGGAGGTTCATGCAGGTACATCTAGTGACAAGCTTGTTTGCTCATGAATACTCGCATTTCATAGCAGAATGTCACAGGTTTGAGCTTTCCAAACCCTACATCGTTTTTGCCCCATTTTTGGACCATGACTTGGTCCTTCCATATTGCTTCTTGTGATGCACTACCGGCCATCCTTTTCTCCCTGCCAGACATTGATGAGGCCATGCCGGCCATCATTGGTGCACTACCGCCGGCCACCATTGATGGCCGGTAGATCATAGCTCAGAAAACCTGTAGTTTTAAAGTTGTGCTTCAAGGGTGAGTGTTTTTCCCTTTTTAAGCTTTATTTTTGATCAAGTGTTTGGCCCCCTTTGCATGCTGTTTTAGGCCTTGCTTTCAACTACAAAAAGTTCTATTTTTAAAGTGTTAAAGATGGTTGTTTGAGGCCTTGTTTGAGTTAGGGGTAGTCTACCCCCTTTGGTGGCTTGTTTTGCTTTGCTTTGTGCCACCTCTTAAGGCCTTTGAGATCACCTTCTCTTAGCCTTTTAACCACTGAATTCTAGAGAAATTTCAGTGGTGGAAGGTGTGTTTTGAGGTCCAAAATAGGAGGGGATTATCCCCTCTCCTTGTGTCTTGGTTGCTTGTGTTAATGGCCTCATATTTGAGCATGTTTTTCTAGCATGTGTTGGCTTGTTCTCAGCTTATTTTTGGCCTTATTTCAGCATAGCATAACTCTGTTTTGGCCTGGTTGTGTCAGCTTATGCATGCTTTTTGCACTTGTAATGTAATCTTACCATTTAGCCTTACATGCTTGCCATTTTGGCTCTTCATTCTAGCCTATTTTGACTACACTCTAGCATATTCTTGCTCATATTTTAGCATGCTTAAACTCTATTTTGAGTGTTTTAAGTCATGAGAGGCTTGCTTTGTATAGCCATAGTGCAATCTTGCTCACTAGCTTTGAGTTTCCAAGTCTCTAGCATGCTTTACTTGAGTTGTTTGCATGCTTTGGCCTCATTTCTCACATGATTTCAGTGTGTGTAGTATAGTCATACTCTCACATGTTTTACTCTTTCAATGCTTTTGGAGAGTTATGCCTTATGCCTTGATCATGAGCTAATATGTATGCATGTTTGCCTAAGCTTTTGGGCTACCATTTTTAGCATATTTTTGGTCTTATTTTTCCATATTACAACTTTGATTTTGGTTGGTAGAGTCACCCCTTGCTTGGTTTTGGCATTTGTAGTGTAATCCCACTCATTTGCCTTGCATGCTTAGTGTTTTGGCTTACCATGATAGCTTATTTTGGCTACACTCTATCATGTTTCTAGCATTGTTTCGACCTCCCTTGGGACTGTTTTGAGTCATCTTGGTCCTTTGGGGCTTGCTTAATATGGTTATGGTGCAAGTGCCTTAGCTAGTCTTGAGTTTTGAGCACCATAGCATGCTATACTTGTGATAGTTGCATGTCATGGCATCATTTAACATGTTATTTCAGAACAAATACATGTGTCATGTTCTCACTTCTTTCACTCCTTGAGAGCTTTTGAGAGTTGTGCTTTTGTGCCTTGTTTGTGAGCCAATGCATGAGCATGCATTTTTATTGCTTTTCATGATATCATTTCAGCTCATTTTGACCACTGTTTCAGCATGCACGAGATCTGTTTAGGGTTGGTTTAGTCCATTGAGCATTGTATTGCATGGTCCTAGTGTTGTGTCCTTCACTAGCTTTCAATGCTTAAGTCTCTTAACATGTTGTGGATACGTTGTTTGCATGTTAGAGTCTTGCATTTCATGCCAAGATGAATATGTTACATGTTTTCATAGCATCGTGTTCAACCAAACTCTATGTTGAACACAAGGTGGATTGGCCCACTTCATACTCAAAGTGATGACAGTGAGCCAATCCCCGTTGTCTCCATCGCCTTTGACCACTCATGATAAGGCTGTGGTCTTACTGTTTTGCTTGTTATGCATTCATCGAATTTTTGCAAGTTGGATCTTTGGCCATCATGCATTGCGATGCTTGATTGATGGCCTTAGATCCAATGATGCTTCTCCATTGATGTTTTGAAGTGATATGGAGTGGCATAGTGCGTACATACCCATGGGAGACCATCCATTTTTCTCTAGGTTTGTGCTCTATTGCAGAATGGTGTTGCAGCACACCAATGGCCGGCAGTGCCTTGTAGATAGCCGTCACTGCTTCACTCTTGGCTGGCAGTGCACACCCTTGGCCAGCAGGTGGCTGGCAGCAAGCCTTCATGGCCGGCAGGCCACTGGTGGATGGCCCAAGGTGGTTTTGGTAAGGTGAAGCATAAACTTCATAAAAATACCCTGCTAACAGAGCCCTTCAAGAGCAATCTGGAAGGCATTTCAAGGCGGCAATCGAGAGCATGCATCCTTCATTGTTCAAGGCAGAGCTGTGGCAGCCTAGTTCACATACCTCACATGCTTAGTTAGTTGCCATGATTAGTTAATTTGTTAATTAATTAAAGTATTGTAATAATTAGTTGTAGCTAGTTATTCAATTTGTGTTGTGTAATAATTAGTCTAACTAGATTATTAGATTAGTTCATTTAGCTTAGCGTAGCTAGCTTGCATTATTCATTCGGACACTCCGCCGAGAGGGCAAATATTGTAATAAGTGTGCGTGAGTATGTGAATGTCTTCCAACCCCACGTCTTTCTCCCTTTTACTTATCAGCTTTGATGGTTAGTTTAGGACATGTTTCAATTAGCATACCTTATGCTTTGCATGTGTGGATAATTCATTTGTCTGCATGCACCGGGCTCGGCGCATCATTCAAACTGCATTGTATTTCAATACCTATTTGAATACATGTATCAAATTGTAGCAATCATATTCCATATTAGATAGCCGAGTCTATTTAGTTGCATTTTGCATGTGTTGCATTAGGCACTTAACATAGTTAGGATCATGCATATTTCTAACTAGTTTTCTGTTTTAGCTTGGAGTACACTGTAAGTGTTTACGCTTTAGCATCTTGCATGTGTGTAAATGTTTCCATGACAATATGCTTTCCATGAGGCTATTTGCTTATATGCTAAACTGCTTGAATGCCTGTGAATGAAGGCTTTATTACTCGAATTGGAACAATTCATCAAAATATGAGTTTTAAGCCCACTTGAAGTGGCAAATCATCATGTTTTCAAGCCACTTGTTTGGTGGCAAATCCGTGCTTTAGCCTATTTGCGAGTAGCAAATTCAAACCATTTTCGAACAAACATGAGATGTTTTGTTCCAAATTGAGTGATTTAGTCTATACTTGTGTGCTGTGCGCATCACATAGTTAGTTAGCTAATAAATGGAACAAGAACACATGTGTTTATAAAAACGACATATCATGTTAGTAGAGGTCAATCCTTTGATCGGGCGAGCGGGGGTGCTCATTTCAGGACCTTCCCCTCTCGTACCCAAGTTCCCGAGCCGAGGCAACTTTGGCAGTGATGGACATGTGGCCTTTGGCACGAGTCAGGGTTTCCTAAATTTCCTAAAACAAAATATTTAGGTGGTGACTCTGAGATCTGGCAAAGCAGTCCATGTTTGGCGCTTTTTGATTAAAATCGATTTTCCAAAACGGTTTGCCCGATTTGGACTCTTTGGTGATTTATCAGTCTTACATTGCACTTTGTGAGATTAGATTCAGAACCGTGACAGGAGTCCGAACTGTAGTAGCTAGAACCCAATTCGCGCCCACGCTCGTGGAGCGAGTTCGGGCGGTCAACAAGGGCTAAAACCAGTAGACTTTATACTTATAAGCCAGTTGATCCGGGTATACGATAACACTAGCTGAGAGGTTATGGGTACCATCATAGTGTAGATCATAGTAGGATCATCCGAGCATAAAGCTGAGTTCCATGTCATGTATGTTCCAGCAACATTCAATTTGTTATTGGGTAAACCATGGCTATATCAAATGAAAGAAGTTTCATCCACGGTGCATCAGCTGGTGAAATATCCGTATGATGGGGAGATTGCAACTATCTTTTGAAACTCATCAATTCAACCTCTACCCAAGGTCACAACGCCAATATTAAAGATAAATCATGGAGAGAATGATGTTTTTCTCTCTGGATTCACTATGGCTGAAGCCTAGCTGGTCCAAACTATCATGGTTGAAAAAGAAGGGATGTACCTGAGTGCCCAGTCGATCTACTTTATGAGGAAATTGGGATACATTCTAGGAATGAGGTTGGGAAGGAGTGGTAGGAAGGGTGTTGCCTTGGCAAGTGAAGTTATCCATAATCCACATTTGTTTGGGTTGGGCTACAAACCTACAAATGAGGACTGGAAGTTGAAAGTGGATGAGGTGAGAGAAAGAGTTAAAGCTAAGAGAGCTAGCATATGGTATGAACTAAAATATAAACCAATCCGGCGGACCTTGAATGGGGCTTTTTAACAGAGAATGAGATGATTTTCCTTTCTGTGGATTTCCTGAACCATGGGTTAACCACGAGACAAAGGAGTGTCTTCCTGGATTTGAGATTTTTTTTGAACACTAGCTATCTAAGAATGATGATGAGGAGGTGGACTTTAGCGGTGGCAAGGATTAAAGTAGAGGCAGCATTTTGAGCAAAAGCAATGGAGATGAAGTGGAGCTAACACTAGCTGACTTTGAAGCTAGCACCGAGTTACAGAGTTTAGGGGATGTTAGTGTTTTTGTGATCGGGGATGGATCATTCATGGACTGCAGTGACCTTATCTTGGATGCCGTAGAGGCACCACCTTTTACATGGCAACTCAAGAAAGGTTGTAATGTGGAATCTAATCTAATAGTGTGTCCCAGTCTGATTCTACTAAGTCTACAGATTTGGAGTCAGACTCAAGTCAATCTGGTAGGTCAGAGGTCTGGCGGTTCTGCGAGTGATGACCCGGATGCCACTATCTTGTCTCAATCGTCATTTATTTTTCTTTTAAGTCCACTGTAACTGTTGGACTGGGCTTAATGAATGAGAATGATGTAGATTGTTCTTACTTTTCTATGCCTTTAATTTATTGCATTGACCAAGAATTTCAGAACTTTGATGAAAACGAAGAGGAAGAAGTACCTCACACTTTAAAAAACCTGATTAACTAGGATGAGAAGAGGCATGCAAAACCTTTGCTTGATGAGATTGTTTCGATTAATGTGGGTACTGAGAAGGATTCTTGTTTGGTCCAGATTGGTTCCACGCTATTTTCAGAGGGGCGTGAGATTTTAGTCGCATTATTAAAAGAATTTACAGATGTTTTTGCATGGTCCTACAAAGACATGGCTAGAATTGATTCCTAAGATTGTACAACCCTCTTGATCCCACATCCCAACCTATTAAGCAGAAGCTCCGCCTAATTTGGCCAAATTGAGCGTTGAAAATTACGGAGGATGTCACCAAGCAGATTAATGCGGGGTTTTTGATTATGTCAGAATATCCAACATGGTTAGTTGACATTGTGTCGATTCCAAAGAAAGATGGTAGGATCAGAATTTTCATTGACTGTAGGGACTGAAATAAGGCTAGCCCTAAGGATGATTTCCCACTACCACACATTGATGAGTTGGTGGACTTCACGGCGGGTCATGCTTTGCTCTTGTTCATGGATCAGTTTTCGGGGTATAATCAAATCTCTATGGCGCTTGAGGACATAGAGAAAACAATATTCACCACTCAATGAGGGACTTATTAATAGTGAATTATGCCATTCAAATTGAAAAACGCTAGGGCTACATATCAGGGCTACATATCCCACCATATTAGACGACATGATCCACAAGGAAGTTAAAGTGTATGTGAATGACATGATCATCAAGTCTAAAGAATGAAAGGGTCACTATGCCACATGGAAGAGGTTCTTTGAAAGGATCTGAGAGTACAAGTTGAGGTTAAATCCACATAAGTGTACTTTCAGGGTAACAGCAGGAAAGATGCTGGGGTTTATGATCATGCAACATGGAATTGAAGTTGACCCATCCAAGATCAAGGCCATCTTAGAAATACCGCCACCAATTACTAAAAGGGAGGTGCAGAGCTTTATGGGGGAAATTGCAATTCATAAGAAGGTTTGTTGAATTGTGAACCACTGTTTGGCTTGCTGAAGAAATGGAAGAAGTTCCAATGGGGTAATCGATACAATTTCGCCTTCGAACAAA
The DNA here is from genome assembly GCA_036172215.1 of Camellia granthamiana. NCBI lineage: Eukaryota > Viridiplantae > Streptophyta > Magnoliopsida > Ericales > Theaceae > Camellia > Camellia granthamiana. The sequence goes on from CM069909.1 coordinate 2,371,338, forward strand.
TCAAGTAGTACCTGCAAAATCCACCTGTGTTATCACCACCTAAGCAAGGGAAGCCATGGATCCTGTACCTATCAATGATGTAATCAACCATGGGCTACATGCTGGGGCAAGAATTGAAAGAGAGAGTGGAGAAAGCCATATACTATATGAGTAAAAGATGTTGGAATATGGGACCCATTACACTCCCTTGGAAAGACTTGTCTAACCTTAGTTTGGGCTACCAGAAATTTGAGGCACTACTTGTTGGCGCACTTGATAATTTTGGTCTCAAGACTAGATCTCATTAAATATCTCTTTAAGAAACCAACACTTGTCGGTAGGCTAGCTCGATGGTTGTTTTTGCTTTCTGAGTTCGACCTCCGATATGTCACTCGTGAAATCATCAAAAGGAGAGCTATAGCGAAATTTTTGGCTAACCAATAGGTCAAGGGAGAAGAAGATGTGGAATATGTGTTCCCGGATAAGGAAATTGCAGTTAGAAGAGGATGCCTGAAGATTATATTTCGATGGAGCTGCGAATCAGTATGGATATGGGATAGGTGTGTTGCTCATAGCACCGGATGATTCCTATGTACCCTTGGCCTTCAAGCTTCACATTAAAGTGTCCAACAATCAAGCAGAATATGAGGCGTATATAGCTAGATTGGAAGCAAGCAATAAAGTTAGATGTGATCGGGGATTCAAATCTGGTTGTATCTTAAGCCAATGGAGATTGGAAAGTAAATGAGGAGAAAATGAAAGTCTATCATCAGACCTTAGACATACTTATCTCGAGGTTTGAAATACTGACATTTAAACAACAAGTAAGAGAGAATAATCGATTTGTTGATGATTTGACGACCCTAGCCTCAATGGTAGACATACCGATTAGGGTGAGAATGCGTCCAATTCTCATAGAATAGAGGTATGTGCATGCATATGAGATGATAGCAGCAATAGAAGAAATCCAAGATGAGAATCCTTAGTACTTTGACATTTGGAATTTTCTAGAAAAGGAAACATACCCGTAAGGGAAAAATGCCAAGTACAAATGAGGGATAAGGCATCTGGCCACTCAATTCATTATCTATGGAGATAAGCTATGAAAGAGAGGTCATTTCGGAATGCATAAGTTGTGCGTGAAGAAGATAGAAGCAAAGCCCCATCATGGAAGCTGTCTATGGAGGGGAGTGTGGGGCTCATATGAACGATATAATGCTGGGAAGGAAGATTATCAGACAAGGGTATTACTAGTTAACCATGGAAATTGATTGTATTAGTTTTGTTCGACGATGTCACAAGTGTTAGCTTCATGCTAATCGTATGAACATTCCGCCATCAAAATTTTACAACATGACTTCACCATATCCTTTTCCAGTTTGGGGAATTTATGTTATTAGGGTAGTTACACCGAAAGGGTCGAAGAAGCATGAGTTCATCTTGGTAGCAATTGACTACTTTACTAAGTGGATGGAGGCGCAGTCATATTCAATGTTGAATGCATCGCATCTAGCCAAATTTATCAAGAACAACATCATATGTAGGTATAGGTGCCACATGAAATCATTTCAGACAATGGTTCGCACTTCAAGGAATAGGTGATTTATTTACTTGAAAAGTATGATGTGGCCTTTCACAAGTCACCAGTATATAGGCCACAGACCAATGGAGCTGTTAAAATAACAAACAAGAATGTTAAGAACATCCTACAAAAGATGGTGCAGACCTACAAGGATTGGCCAGATAAGCCTTTTGTACTCTGGAGATATATGACATCGATCCGAACATCTACTATGGTAACTCCCTACTCTTTAGTATATGGGATGGAGGTTGTACTGTCAATTGTGGTAGAGATACTTTTGCTAAGAATTATGCCTGAATATCATATAACATAGGCTGATTTGTAGTAGAATAGGTTTGAAGAGCTAGTGTTGTTTGATGATAGGAGATTAAAGGCACTGTACCATGTTTAAGGGTACCCGCATAGGATCGCCCGGGCATTCAATAAGAAAGTTAAGTCTAGAAACTTGATAGAATGAGATCTAGTGTCAAAAGACAGCTGAGCTCCAATTTACGACCCTAGGGGCAAGTTCAAACCCAATTGGATTTGTCCTTACATCATTAAGTCAATTTGGTTAGGAGGAGCTGTTATTCTGATAGATCTAGATAGACTAGAGTTCTCATGGTCGATCAACATGGACAAGCTAAAGAAGTACTATCCTTGAGAGGCTCACTAGGTCAAAAACACAAAAGGGCAATCCAGGCAAAAGTTAGAGCGTGAAATAAGAAAAATGAAATAAAATAGAGCTCGCAAAGTTGAAAACTCGAAAGGGTGGCGTTGGCAAAAGTTAGAGCACCAAAAGGAGAGCATTAACGCCCAAGTGAACCCTAATAGTGAGCTATGTAAGGCTTTATTCCTATATCCGGGATATGTAGGTAGCTTCATTCTAGAGTTCGGCACCAATAATTTTCAACTTGATTGCCTTGTCCATGTTTAATTGGTTCAATTTTTTTTTTTCAAACTTAGGTACTGATCGTCTAAATCTTCCTTTTATGTCAACGTTCAGTTGCGAGATGGATCTAGTTGGCAGTACAGTAGTGGAAGATAATACAATAAGCCTTGGCAAGATTGATTCAAGTTTGTGCATCTTAGGGGGGTAATTCCAAGTACGTCAGGTAATGACCAGTTGCGAAAATGTGTATGCATAATTGACCGATTTTCTTGAAACTTTTGCAAAATAAAACATTCATAGGACCTAAGAGGAAGCTTTTTAGTATCCACAATCTTTGATTACATGATTTCAGAAACAAAAGTGGAACGACCATGCTCATCCAATTCTCATGTCAATCAAAGTTGTTAAAATTTTAAAAAATGTTAAAGCAATAAACTAGGGGCATAATTGAGTTAAGTCCTTTGCCTTCTTTCCACTGCATCAAAAGATTCTGCTACCAAAGAGGCACTTACTCGTGCCTTCTCCTCAAGCCAAAATAGGCACTCACCAGAAAGGCCACGATTGAAACCATCAGCAAGGTCCAGGAGCTCTCTTGTCTTCTAAGCAATTGCATCCTACGATAAATGTCTAGCCTGGAATGGAAATGAATCTAGATATTCGATCCCATCCGTAGGACGAGTCTGGTCATACCCAAATTGTCACCTGAATCGAAAGGGAAAGTAGAAGTTGCAATGTGTCAAGCTAATCAATTGCACATCCAATTGATGGAACATACGGTATGTCATTGGAGGCAAGTCTAGCCAAGGGCAGCGCCAGGCAATGTACATTGTAGATTTACTGTACAAGCAATCACACCACAGGCCCTCTAAAGGGAAACCCACTGTATGGGTTCGAAAGAAGTAGTTCCTAGGCAAGTATCGAGCACAAAGATCTACTACTTTTAGCTTGTCCGTAAAACACACTTGGGGAGGGGAGGGGATGAAAACAAGAGAGATTCAAGAATAGAGAGATGTGTATTAAGTGGAAAAAGTGAGAAGGAGCCTTCGAAGAAAAATTGAGTGTTGAGAGCTAGAGTTATGTAAGATCATAAAGTAAGAAAAGACGAGAAACAATACCTGAAGAAGTAAAGGGCTCCCCGAAAATCGAAAGGTCTCCTATTGGCAGAATGCACCCCAGCCCATCAAAGTTTTAGCTAACAATAAGCCAATACAACTCTGTCCTTCCCAGAGGCGTTGGGCTACCTCAATGAGCCTGATGCCAGGTCTATGACCACTAGTGGCAAGTAAGCAATGTGAAAGGAGGCATATGCAAAGGGCATGCTGACTGCACCCTCGCCAAATAAGATCAATCCTATCCCTGATGACAGAAAATTGGTGAATCAATTTGAACACATTTGACTCCTTGCCATGTGCCAAGGACCGGGCCTCCTTCAAAGTTAGACCACACATCTGTGTCAAGGATTGTGCATGGTCGAAAATGGGTTAGGGCATGATTTATTCATGTTGGGAAAGTTCCATTAATGCCCATAATTCCTTAATGGTTGAACACAGCTCTTGCACACTGAAGTAGAATACATGCGTAATTGGATTCCAACAATGAACCACCGCCTAAAGAAAAGGAAAACGGAGAGGACTATGACTTAGGGTGAAAAGGGCGTTCAGGTCGAATCCTATGAAATTTACTTTATTGGTGCCATCCAAAGTGGTCATCTAATCCTGAAGTTTAGCAATAGTTGAAGCTTCCATTTTTTGAGAAATATTGCAAAATTTTCCACTTCTACTCATAAAAGTAGTGGATAATCACCTTTTTAAGGAGATAAGATTGCTTGGGTACTTGACAGCTGCATTCATCTGTTTGGCCAGAACTTTCAACCGGCCGGACGCTTTTTGTTTGGCCAGACAACTTTTTGGCCAGCCAGTTCCCAATGTTGCAGAAGCAGTGTGGCTCAACAGTTTTGACTTATAATTTTGTTTCAGTCTTGTTTTGAATCATATTCATTCCAGTAGGTGTGAATAGGTGTGTTTAAGTTATTTTTGCTATGTTTTTTTTTTATTGAATTCTATTTTGTGTTTTGGTCGGTTGCAGGCTCAATGTCACATTCAAAACCTGTTTAAATACAACTATTATCAATCTCAATTTTAAAATAAAAGGTGTTATGTACTCAAGTGTAGTGCCATTCATGCCAAGATGTGCAAGTAAAACAAAGATCTTTTCATTACTACGGGCCAAATCCTTGGTGTAAACTGTTACAAAAATTTTCATAAGGAACAAAAACCTATCTGAAGCTATATATGGTTTTCTAAACTACCAAAGCAAAAGAGAAATAAAATAAAAGAGAAAATAAGATCGACTCACCCTCTTCGTCCTATTCTTTGGCTGACACTTACCGCCATCACTATCAGCACAACAGTCATCACTATTGGCCTCATTGCCATCACTACTATTATCTCCAGTACCAGCATCACTGCCACTGGCATCATCCTCATCCTTGCTGGCATCATCATCATCTGTACCGTTACCCTCAGAATGCTCAATATCTATGCTCGCATCTCTTCCACCATCACTGCCCTCAGTGGTCTCATCTGTAGTGACATCCTCCTTTATAAAGTTGGTAGAAGTTCTCTCAGAAGAGGAAGTGCCCTTCACCACCTTAGGCGCTCTCCTTCTGCTTCTGCTGAGAGCACCTCTACCTTGGTTTCTATTAGCACCTTTCCCTCGTGCTGGAGGACATCCATCTCTTCTCTTTGCAACATGAGGAGGCATCATTGGTATGCATCAAGTTAGAACATGGGTTAGCAAAAAATAGAATACTAGAACAAATGGCATAAAGACGAAGACAATCTATCAGAACAGAGAAATACGGTATAGACAGTTGTAACACCACCTGGGGGGTACTCGCACACATTAACAGTATGGACCCTTGATTTCTTTCATCTAGTCTCAAGAGTGGAATGTGAAACATAGATGAGAGTCCAGATTTGGCAACTTTTATAGAAAATCCATTTTTATTTGCAAAAACATTTGCCAAAAATGGACTGTGTCATTAGATCTCAAAGTTGCCACCTAATATTTTGGAAAAGTTAGGAAATCCATGACTCACGGCAAAGCCACTGTTCGTCGTAACCAAGGATGCTTAGCTCGGAACCTTAGGTATGAAGGGGGAAGGCCATTAATTGAGCACTCCCGCTCACCCAATCAAAAGATCAGCCTCTATTAAGCCATGAAATAAATTTTATTGACTTTATATGTAATAACCCGACCCTCGTACATGATTCTGGTATATTTTCAATCCCTTATTCTGAGCATTTAAATGATTACTGTGAAATTTTATGTGACATTATGTTTAAGCAAATGAATCTTATGATTAGAGACCTATATTTGCTTAATAAGAAAAATATCTGTCACAATTATAATGTTTGGATCAGAAATCGAGAGCCTTAGAGCAGTAATAATCTGAAATTGATTTTATATTTTAGATCAGCATAATTTTTAAGTTATAATAAGCATTTTTATAAAAATTTGATTTGGGATGATTAAACTGATTGATTTTCGCCTTTACTCACTTTATATATATATATATATATCTATGTTCTTTGGACTTTTGACGTAGAACCATTACAAGAATATCTCCTGAGAGAGAAAGAAAAGTGTTTGAGAGGAAGAGAAAAGTTCTTCAAGGAAGAAATTGAGAAAATTAAGAGGGTTTGTAGGGAATTTAACTCAAGGTATGTCTAATCCTTTCTAATTGACCCTCCTCTTGAACAGAGAAGGAATTCCTCTATATTATTAAATTAAGTGATTAATTGAGTTGTTGTCTCTTGTGTTGAATTGATTTGGAATTGTATGGAATTATCTAGTGAGGGATTTCATCTTATTTCTTCAATTATCAAGCTTGAACTCATCTTTATGACCAAATGGTTGTGTGTATGTGTGTGTGTGTGTGTGTGTGTTTGTGTGTGTGTGTGGGTGTGAAGATGGAAATATTATGGAATTGAGTTGTGTTTGTGAATTAAGATTAAAGATCTAATTCATAGTTAGATTGTTATGTGTTTGTTATGTGTTTGTAATCCCTATTTACATGATTTTTGGCCTATAGTCTAGTAAATATTGGACTTATTTTGAGCCTTGCGAACACCCACCAAATTGGAATTTTGGTTGAATTTCGGACTGTACAAATAGGGAAGATCGCTGCACGTGCGGGTGTCATGGCCGCACGTGCAGGAAATAAAGGATTTTTTGGTTTTGGCAACTGCTAAAAAGGCACGTGTGGTGCTTCTCGGCCGCATTGCAGCCCATGCCAGAAAAATCCGTCTGCTTCGTTTTATGTGCTTGACCCTATAATATTTTTGAAATCTGTATTTGGTGCCTTTTTGATATTTATAAATTCATTTGAAGCAAAGCAAGTCCGAAAATGGTTTAACAAGGAAAGAGAATTAATTTGTGACTTATGTATGTGTGTAGGACACACTCTGGGAGGAACCAGCGCTCCACCACAACACTGTGAGTAGTAGTACTGTAGTAGTACGCTTTACTTAACGCTAATAATTACCATTAGCACTCTGTTAATCGCATGTCAACTATGTTAACTTACATGAACAATTGAAAGAATATATGTACTTTCCTCTAACTCTAAAACTCTGTATGGCTCTGAAATTAGTCTGCTCTGATGATATATGGGCCTATGGCCAATCTGTGGAATCTGTTAGGCCTATGGCCAATCTGTAAAATCTGACAGGCCTAAGGCCGTTCTGTATATCTCTAGGCTTAAAGCCACTGTGTTTAAAGACTGGGCCCAAGGCCGTTCTGGAAATAGTTACAACATCAGATTAACCATATGTCTTCTGCATTTATATACGCATTGATATGCATTATAATTCAAGTTGATCATTGAATTGTTTAGGTACTTTATTCACTGAGCCTGGCTCACTCGGTATTTTGTCTGCTTCTGTAGGTAATCAATCTGGAGGTCAGCCTTAACCCTCGATGCTCGTCTCTCTTTTGTCAACCCCAGTGTGTCCAAGCACTTAGATGAAGCATGTGCATTATGTGAAGTTTTGTTAAGCTTTTGGCATTGCACTCTAATTGTCTGCCTAAAGTTGAAATGTATATAACCCTTTCTTCACTAATGTTTTGTTATACGCCCAATCATGGGGCTGAGTCCGTGTATGTATATGCATATAACTGGCTCTCAAGTGTTTGTCGCTACATGTTTATCTACCTTATGCAATGTTCATGATCCTGGCATAGTAGTGGTAGCTCAAAGGAAGTTGTTTTGTGTTATTGTACAATATTAAATGCTTCCGTTTAGGCCCTATATCTTATGTATATCGAGTTAAGTGTCCGTTTCTAAAGTGGTCATACCCAAACTTTGAGGGGCAGGTTTGGGGTATGACATTATATGTTCATCTTTCAGTTATTTAATAAATCGTAAAATTTACTATGTGAAGCAAAGAAATATAGACTGTGTCGTCCATTTTGGAACAAATTGATTTCATTATCTTGAAAATGTTTTAAATAGTGCAATTATGAAAATTACTTTTATTCCAATTAAATAACATAACCTTCACCCACTGGCATGCATAGAGTTATATCTGATAAGAACATAATGGCATGGTAGGATGCTAAACATAGTAAGAAAATCACACACAAGCGGGATGCTAAAGCACAAAAACTTAAGTAGTTACTGATGTCCTATAATTAGGTACAAAAACAAAGTTAATAAATAAATGCACGATCCTATATACAACATCCTAATGCAATTCACTCATGAAATGCACCTAAAGATCTGGCTTCTAATATATGACACGTGAATCATCTCAAAACATGAGGTAGCACACAAAATCACGTAATAATCAATTAAACTCAAATGCAGATTTTGCCAAATCTCAAGACATGAAACATGAATGCAAAGCATGGATATAATGACAAGACAAAAGATAATGCATATTTAAAGATAAGGAAAGCAAGTAAAAGAACGTGATAGAAAGAAGTGAGGCGGGGAATACATACATCGCTTTGAATATTACATATCCAAATAAGGGGGAGAGAAGAAAAGTATTATAACAAAATTAAATCCTCACAAACACTCTGTAACTAAAAAGAAAAACAATAAAAATAGAAGTTGCAAGGGGCCACAGAGACCGTCATAGACTGTTCTACTCATTGTTGGGAGACTGCTGGGTTCTATCCAAGAGGAAACTAGCTAGATGGCCAGCTAATAAATTGGTTGGCGAGCCAATCAGGCCAGCCAGAAAACTCTGTTTTGTTTAAGCATTGGAAAAATAAACAGAAAATATACAAGTGGCTCAACTAACCACTTCCAGTTAGCTTACAACAAGTTTAAAACATGAAATGAAAGCAAGAAAAGCAATAGAAGAAAGAAAATGCAAGTGAGTAAGAGAAAATGGAAAGGGTGCAAAATTTACCTTCCAAAGAAGGATTTGATTTCTAAACTTCCTTTTGATCACCCTTAAGTTTAGGAAGTGTGTTCTTAACTCTTAGGTTAAAAATTCAAAATTCTAGTGGGAATGGTGTTTTTGGGGTTGTTTAATAGTGTGTAGGGGGGGATTTACTCTCTGTTTTTCCCTTAATTTTAACAACACTTACTCTCTTTTGATCAAGGCTCAAGAATATGGCTATATCATAATTTCTAGGCTTGGTTTGATATATGGAAAGATGGTATATCAGTGTGTATGGAAGTTTTGGCTAGAAAAACATAAACTTCACTCTTCTCCTCTCTAACTCTCTCTTTTGTCTCTCAATTCAATTACATCCTCTTTTTTGTTTGGATCCTCTCTATCTCTCTATGCAATCAGGGAAGGTAACTAAGTCAAGGAGAATGCGGAAGACAAAGATGATGGGTGACAAGGGTGGTTGAAATGAATGTAACCTTATGGAAGAGGACAAACTCCTTTTGACAATGGAGGCCAAAGAAAGATAATGGAAAGGGGGGTAGATGTGTATCTCGTGCATGAATCTGCCAATAATAGCTAGAATGGGCATGACCTACACGCGTTCAACAAGAATTCTACCGAAACTGCCCTGCTCCTGGGCAAATTAGCCGGCCGGCCAATAACCTTGGCATGGCCAGCCAAAAACTTGGTTGGTCCACCAATTTCATGGTTTATTGACCAATTCTTTGGCCAGTCGGCCAACTAAGTGGCCGGCCAGCCAAAAAAGTTGGTCATGCCTGACTATTTTACTGGAAATAGGATTTTTCGACAGAATTCCTGTCCTTTCCTCGTATTTCCACATTGTTCTTCGCTCAATTTCCTGAGAAAATGTTTCGTTTGAAGTTTAAAAGTGAGCCTCGAAACACTACGAAAATATTTGGAACAAAGTGTGAAAATAAGGTTTCGAAAGAGTGTTTTGAATGAGACCTAAACAGTTGGCCAAAACATGCTTAGGTTTGGAAATAAAGCACAAATTCTATCTTTCTTACTAAGAATTATACGAGAAACACATTCTTGTTTTCATCATCGAGTATTCAAAAGAAAGTGCTCAGGTTTAAAGGTTGGTCAAAATGAGGTGTCTACAATAGTACAGATCAAATTAGCAAGAAAGGTACCTAAACTCCAATAGTGGCAAGAGCATGCTCTCTCCTTTGTACTATATGGGCCAGTGACTTAATCACCTGAAGGCACTACTCAGTATAAGCTATGATAGGCTGCAAAAAAGAGATGAAAGCATGAATAAAATAGAAAAAGGTAGTATGGAAATGTTTGATTTATTTATAAAAGAAGTAAGGTATACCTAGCCCATCTCTGGAGTAAGTGTGAGCATCGGGTCCTTAGGAAGCTCAAGAGGGATCTCCCTAAGGGCACCGCTCAGCCTTATGTACGAGAGCGAAGTAGACAGCACAGGAATGTCAGTGGCAAGGTCAACAAGAGGAACAAAGGCTTCAGGAGCAATGCCTCCTGAGGTAGGAGTAGCAGCAGGAGCAAGGGTAGCAGCCACAACATTGGCTCAAAGTACTCGAGCAGTATCAGGAGTAAGATGGGGCATAATGTGAGACTACAAGAAGGCAGTGTAATCTCTAGGCCTGTGAAATATATTTGCATCCTGATCATCCATCAGGGCCTTGAGCTCACGTGGGTAGGTGGTGGAAAGGGACATTAGGAATCACCTAGTCCGTAGTTTGGTGAATGAGCCACTCTCCTGGAAACCAGGCCTAACCAAAGGGACCCTCTAGAAGTATTTTCGTTTGAGAGGGTGCCCAATACACGACATACCGCTCCCTCTCAACATGGGGCATAACATCGAAAGGATGCCACTTGATCTGCAAGCAAAGAATGTTAGTAGTCATTAGAAAGTGAGATAAAGAATAAAGGATTAAAGGATGAACAAAGGCCGGTTTTTGAGTTTCAAATGCTTCCCCGAACAGACGTCACAGTGTTGAAATAATAGCGGTAATGGGCAAAGCTGGGAGTCTAGAAATCACTAGTTTGAAGTATGTTGTTAAAGTATATAGACCGGGGCACCGCCTACTTAATCTCATCCACTGGGACTGAGGCAAGATTTGGGAAATAGGAGTATAACCATAACTGCGTAGAAAAAAGAGGATACAAGATAATGGTCAGAGAAAAAGACAGAAATAAAGTAAAGTATGCAAAGCAGAAAGCATAGTGTTGCAATAGACCACAAGAGAGTAAAGTGTACCTCTCATGCTTGCCAGTAATCTCTAAGTAATCCTGCCTTCCTAAGGGAGGCAAAGCTCGCATATCTAAACAAGGTGGCCAGGCCAGCTTCTCTCCAGTCGTACTCTCTCATCTAAGGAAGGTTCACCATGGCGCTCAAGACATATAGTCCTATAGTATTCTCCTTGTTTGCAAATAGTGTAGTATCGAGAAGTAGAGAAGAAAGCCCTGGGCATTGAGTAATATCCACTGGAGTCTCAGGATGACATGAAACCTCTGATAAAGCCAGCTCTACCGAATCATCCCTGAGTTATCCTTCGAAGGAATGACCCTAAGAAAAGGAACCTGAGCTATGTTCTAGTCACCCAAATCTAAATCAAAGGGGATCGGATCACCCTTACTCTAATGCTGATGATCATAAAGGAATCATAGGGAGTCATCGTCATATTTTTAGATGAAGAAAAGTGGAAGGAGTTGATGGTATCCAATCATTTCTCTATCAAAGCAACAAAGATTGAATGGGTGGCCTGAAGCTGAGTGATCCCTGAGCAAAATGGGCCAAAGCTGGCCCAGATTGCGAAATCGTGGACCCTAGTGGGGAGAACTCTATACCAACACTGTGGGTTTTGAACCATCCCATATCCCTTTATCTATCAGTCGTCATCTGATTGCAAGAAAACTTTGTTAGCCAATACAAAAATAAAGCTATAATGGAATGTACAGAGTGAAGTTGAGTTCTTACCAATTGGGCACCAAATGGTAGGTTCACTCAGTGTTCACGAAGTAATAGGTCGGCAACAACTCTGGGCGCAAACTCGTCAAATGTGAGCATGCTCCCATGAATCAATCGATGAGTGTATTAGTGGTATGTAGTTGGATCGAATGGCCTCAACTGTAAAGGTGGTAGCTCCGGCTCCAACTATGGAGAAATAATGTCCTCTATTGCTAGGTCTGGATCGTCTATCTGAATGTCTATGTCCTCGGCGGGTATGTGAACTTCCGCCTTGAGGGCCGGTGGAGGGACATCACTCTCCAGAATAATGGGAGGAGCATCCCCATGAGGGATATCAGCATACATAAAGAATTTGTGGGGTGTGGGTAATCAAAAAACCAAGAGAAAGGAGGAGAAACTCTAAAAATCCAACCTAGGCACCTGAAAAGCCAAAAAATACAGAGAAATGTGAGAAACCGAAGAGAGGGGGAAGAAAAACTTGGCCCAAGCCATATGGAACACGCAAGGAGTATAAAACCCAAAACTTGATGGATTCACAAACCATTTGGTCTAAAATGTAGAGGAAGTTGGCAGTTTCGAAGGAAAAATAAAGGTTGGTTGAAAATCCAAAAGAAAGAGAAAATCTAGAGAGAGAAAGAGTGAGAAAGAGAGAGTGTGTGTTTCAGAGGGAAGTGTACTAAAGAAATTGGATGGGTATGGTTTTATGACATTCCAGGATATGAAAAGTTGAAACTGTCACCAAAGAAACCTGATCTAGCCAACTGGACAAGTTCTGGTTTGATCGAACACTTTTTTGTCTAGCGGAGAAAGAAAATGACCAGCATGGCTCTTTTATACAGACAGGGTCCTACTTTTTCTCAAATGATCTTTGTTTCTATATGAGACACGAAAAGTAGTGTTAAGCAAATTCAATTCAATTCCAGAGGGTCAGTGTACATTCAAGCTCTTGTTCAAACAAGGGAGTTTACAAATTGTGCATGAAAAGAATTATATTAAACAAAGGGAGGTTTACAAAAGATGTTACGCAAGGGCTTCTAACCAATTATAGTCATCGGTATTTCACAAGAGGTTTCACTATACACATGGCCTAATTGTCATCCTATATGCCGATGCTATATTGTATAAAAAACCATTCCAAGCACCTCTTTTCCTCTGAAAGCCAAATGAAGGAAAGACATGCCCTAAGACCAAGCTAAGTCGCAGGAGCAAGGTGATAGTGCTTCAAGAGGTATTTGAAACACCCTGGTTTATTTTCATCACTATTGGAGCCTCTTTAACTATCGAGGCTCTCCCCAGAATCAGAAACCACCTCCATGGCCTCCCCATCAACACTGCTCACAAATAGGAAGTCTGTGGTGAGAGGTTGGAGTCACTCTACATCCTTGTCCTGAAGTAGAAGAAAAATCATTTATGAGAAAATAAAGCAACTGGGTGAGGCTAGAAATAGAGCAAGAGTTGAAAGTTCAGAGAAATAACCTCAAGGAAGTTTGAGAAATAAGGAGGAAATGGACCTAGCGGTAGAGATCCTTGTCCATGTCCATACTCATACCTATGTCCTCTACCTCCACCCGGTGCTTGATTAGGTTCATAATAGCGGCCTCGAGCACGAGGATGGCCTACCGGTTGTTTATGGTATTCCCCACAACCTCTGACTCTTGTCTCAGTACTATTATTAGCTTCGCCTAGGACTGTCCACTGTTCATCTCTACCTCTATGACCATGCCTATTACCATATTTCCTGGAATGAGTCATTGTATAAGGTAACTCCAAATCCAAATCTGGAACCACAACATCACCCAAGCCATCATCTGAGGAATCATTGTTGTCCAGGTAATGAGGGAAATCAAACCTGGGTGGAGAATTGGGAGCAAAGGGGGGAGAAGTATTTCCAACCATGAGAGTGGATCAAAAGTGATGAAGATAACAATGGTAAGGCTTTCAAGTGGTTATAAGTTGTCTTCAAAAGGTTTTGCACCTTTTCGTAACTGTCAGTAGTTGAAAAGTCAAATTTATCCCCACATCGCTCGACTAATCCGGCTGGATATTTGTTCGACTAGCTAGATGATTTTGTGTTTAGAAGAATGGAAAAATCTGAAAGATTTCCCTAGTATGACTAAGTGCACTTGCTGTATAAATGGGTCATGTTTTAGTTAATGAAGCGGAAATGATGTGTTTGATTGTGTTTCAGCCTTGGAATGTCAACATGTGTTCAAATTTGGAGCAAAATAAGAATTGAGGGTCATCCATTTGCAAAAAGTAGTTATATATAAGCCTAAATGGCAGATTGATTACACCTAGACTACTATAACAACATTCTTTGCATAATATAGTAGCGGTTACATCATAACCTAACATCTATACAAGGTGAAAGAAGTGAAAATAAGGCAAAAAGTGGAATTTGTGATGTGTCCAAGCTATGCAGTAGGAGTTTCCATCGAATGAGTCAAAAGATAGCCGAGACTCCCATGTCCATCATCATCACCATCACCATCACTGCCACTCCCACCACTATGACCGTTATTATCATCGTCTGGGATATCAATGTCCTCATTGTCTTCGTCATCGCTACTAATAATGATCATGTTGTCGACCTTTTCATCCTTTTAGATGGCCTTGGCCCCTACCTTCTTCAAGTTCTTGGTCTGGCCAATGGTAGCTACCCTGGCTGTAAGCCAAATTTTGAGCAAGCTCACGACCCAGCAAATGTCCACGATTCCCGTCACCACCACGAGTCCGTCCTCGGTTGTGTCTCCTCACATGAGTTATTGCATACGCAACTTCTAAATCCATGTCCCCCATCATGGCCATAGCAATCACTTCTGGAATAGTGTTCCAAAAGAAGAATCACTGTCATCTAGAGTGTCTAGTTCATCAAAACCAATGGGCAAACTAGGAGAAAAGGGGAGAAAGTCATCATTGTCCATGGGTAAAAATCAGAAGTAGATTCAGAGAGAGTGGAAAGTGTTTTTGGACAAGAGTGAGTGGAAGACGGATGGTCGTGCCTTTTTATAAACTTTCAAAGATGTGAAAGTCAGTTTTACCCCTAAAATTACCAAATTAGGCCGGCTCGCTACATTATCATTCGGCTGGACAGATTATGATCTGGTCAAAAGGTCATAAGCAGAGTGTTGAAGTGAAAAAAAATTCAGAAATGTGTGGTTACTAGTCTTGTCAATTTCTAAGGAATGGTCATTCAAATAAGTTCTTACAATGGATGAGGTGTATTCTTATTATGATGTGTTTTTCCTGCATTTGTTTCATTGTATGTGGCACTGATCCTATCATGTTCATTCTTTGTTGTGTATATCCTGGGCACATTTTGCATGCTCACCTTTATCTTTGTTCCTCCTCTTACGTTGTGGCATACTTGGAAGTTGTTCCTCCTCTCATGTTGCAGTCTTCCTAGAGTTTGTTCCTCCAAACATGTTTTGGCATGCCTAGAGTTTGTTCTTACTCTTTCATTGTAGCGTGCTGGAGTTTGTTCCTTCTCTCACATTGCAGCGTGTCTGGAGTTTGTTCCTTCTCTCACGTTGCAGTGTGCTTGGTGTTTGTCCCCTGTCTCGCGTTGTAGCATGTTTGGGGTTTGTTCTGAGGTTCACCTTTGTTAACTGCTGGTTAGGATTAAGGTTCTCTATCACTGTGACTGCTAGTCACATGCGAGTTTGGCTTTGGCCACCCTTCCTCACTCTCACGTTGCAGTGTGTTTGGGGTTTGTTTCGAGGTTCACCTTTGTTGACTACTGGTTAAGATTGGAGTTCTCTATCTTTGTGACTGCTGGTCACATGCGGGTTTCGCTTAGGCCACCCTTCGCCCCTCTCGCGTTTCGGCGTGTTTGGGATTTATTTTGGGGTTCACCTTTGTTGAGTGTCAGTTAGGACTGGAATTCCCTATCGCTGTGACTAAGGATCATGTGCGAGTTTGGCTTCGGCTAGCCTTCCTCCCTCTTGTTTTGTGCCGTATCTGGGGTTTGTTCCACGATTCACCTTTGTTGACTATTGGTTAGGATTGCAGTTCCCTATCACGGTGACTGCCGGTCATGTACGAGTTTGGCTTTAGCCAACCTTCCCCTCTTGCCTTGTAGTATGTTTAGGGTTTGTTCCGGGGTTCACCTTTGTTGACTGCAAGTCAGGATTGGAGTTCCTTATCGTTGTGACTATCGGTCATGTGCGAGTTTGGCTTTGGCCACCCTCCCAGCTCTTGCATTGTAGCTTGTTTGGGGTTTGTTCCGGGCTACACCTTCGTAGACTTCCAGTTAAGATCGGAGTTCCCCATTGATGTGATTGTTGGTCACGTGCGGTTTTGGCTTTGGCCACCCTCCCAACTCCCGTGTTGCCCCGTGTTTAGGGTTTGTTTCATCGTTCACCTTGTTGACTTCTAGTCAAAATTGGATTTCCCTATTGCTGTGACTGCTGGTCATATGCGAGTTTGGCTTCCTTTCCCCCTCTTACGCGGCGGCATGTTTGGGGTTTGTTTTGAGGTTCACCTTTGTTGACTATTATAGACACCCCATTTTTGACTAGCCTTAATACTTAGGTGTTCTCTTTTGAGTTCCCGATAATGAAAACAAGATGTGTTAATCTTCCACGTTCTACAGCAAGAAGCCTAAGGATCGAGCTTTAAGCCACTCAAATACTTGTTTTGGACAAATATTCTTCGACCAAAACGGAAACCTTCTTTCAAAAATGAGTTCTGTGGTGTAATTCCATACATTAGCACAATGTTCTGAGACTCATATTTTCAAAATCAAAACATTGTATTCTTTCAAGAAAACTGAGCAAAAAATATAGTGGAAATGAATAGATGAAATCCTCTAAAATACCTGTTTCTCATTTCAATTCAGACTAAACTTCTCTTGGTGATTTGACGATATGCCTACTGACTGGCCAGACACCATATAATGGCCAACTACAAAAGCACTTGGCCGATCACCAAGAAGAACGGTCGGCTGAATGTTCCGGGTACAAAGCATTTTCGGGAATTTTAGCTTGTTTTGCTTACTTACCACAAATATCTCAGATATTTACACCGTAAGCACTATATATAGAGCTCGGTAGCTCATTTCAAAGGGTTGAAAAACTTGCCTGCGGCCTATGCAAGCTTGGAAAACCCTTATTCTTCTCCTCTTGATCCCTACCTACCATTTTCACTTCCTAACATTAAACACTCTATTAAAGCTTGATCATAAGCTCTGGACAAAGCACTTGGACATTAAATAACATATTTAAAGACTCTTGAGGGAACCTAAAGGGAGTTGGTGAACAAAAAGGTTCATCCATTTTAAGAGGTGAATCCTTTGCATCCATAATCTAAGTTCAATTCTACTTTTTCTTTAGTAGCCTTAGCCATCCATCTATTGAGTTGATTTTTTTTTCCCCATTCTCATTTTCTTGCTTTCCTTATTTACCTTCATAGTTGTTATCTATTTTGGATCCTTGTAGACGTGATTGGGAGTAGTTATGCACTCCTCTTCACTTATCCTCTCTCTCAAGTGTGTTAATGTATGTGTTTCAACTCCTTACTCAATGATAATGAGCGCTAGGGGCTGTTCCATGAACTTGCTTAGGTGTTCCATGGGATTTGATGCTGAGAAGCTGTGTCCTTATCTTTTCATTGAGTATTTTTGAAGTAAAATAAGAGATTTTTGGTCAAAGGAAGTTGAAACCTCCATTCTCAATCATTTGTGAACATAGAAAGGGGGTATAAACAACCACTGTTCTATGATCAGATGAGGAGTTTTAACTAAATTTGATAAATCCCTTGTTTTAATAACAAAGCTTCCGACAAGAAATGGTTTGCATTGGTCTACACTCTCCACTTAATAGCACAGATTTGGATGTTGATTTGCTGTTATTCACAAAGAGAAAATGTAGGTTCCTATTCATTTCTTGGCCTTGAATTTGTTCTTAATTTTGACTCATATAATCATTGATTTATTACAAAATATCTGTTGTATATACTTATTTTATCATTGTTGAGGGCTTTAGCCTATCTACTTCTTCCTCAAGTGATCCTTGTCAATAGAGGGGGTAGAAATGATGAGCATCCCCTCAAAAGGTGCCCTTTTGGTCTTTGTCCTAGAATTTTGCACTGACCTACCCCCTAGCTAGAGGAAGAATTCTGCCAGCTACTTCCTAATTTGGCTAGCTCATTTTGTGTCTAGCCAGCCATCTCCTTTCAAGAACAAAGCAAACAGTTGCTAGGGAATGCTCGCCTGGATGGTTCTGGAATCTTGAATTCCTTTATTTAATATGATTTGTTAGATTCAACAGTAGTTTGACAGGATCAATTTAGTGTTGTAATAATCTCTCTCTCTCTCTCTCCCCCTCCTCGTTTCTTATTTGAATTGTTGTAATAAATTCCAACCCCACGCATTTCTTACCCTTTTATTTACACACTTTTGGTACTATATCATGTTTTATTTATCATGCCTGCATATTGCATCCATTTTTCATGCATTTGAGCCCGGTTCATATGCATTTGTGGAACTTATTGTCTTTAAAGATCAATACATATGTAATCCCATGTTCTGAGATCCTAGGTGCAAACCATGTATGTACTACATTAGTGGTTACTATATATGATCACTCATGTATGTATGTAACTATTCATTTCTTGGGCCACACCTTAGAGTATTAGGTGAGAATTTTGTGAGCTTTAGCATATTGCACGTGCATGCTCTTCATTATATCCGTTGCTACATCTTGAGGCTAAGTTCTTAAATGAGATATTTGTTTGAATATCGGTGGATAGAGGTTGTGTTGTTTGTTTTGGAATGCAGATGATTCTTATGCAGTTGAGTTTGTACAAAAGAAACCTTTTAAAAAATGCATGAAATCAAAACATAACCAAGATTAATGGCGCAATCTATACTTGTATGCCTCAGATAGTAATGGTAGCGTTATTAATAACTGAAACAAAGATACACATTGATTATAAAAGTCACATCATGACTTAGTAGAGGCCGATCTTTTGATCGGGTGAGTGGGATGCTCAATTAATGACATTTCCATCTCATACCTAAGTTCCTGAGCCAAGACACTTTGGTTATGACGGACGGTGGCCTTTGGCATGAGTCATGGGTTTCCTAATTCTCCCAAAAGATTAGGTGGCGACTTTAATATTTGGTGATGTAGTCCATTTCTGGCATATTTTGCAATAAATAGATTTTCTATAAAAGTTGCCAGATTTAGACTCTCATCTTCTATTTTGCATTGCACTAGTAAGACTAGATCAAG
The DNA here is from genome assembly GCA_036172215.1 of Camellia granthamiana. NCBI lineage: Eukaryota > Viridiplantae > Streptophyta > Magnoliopsida > Ericales > Theaceae > Camellia > Camellia granthamiana. The sequence continues at coordinate 2,390,374 of CM069909.1, forward strand.
AGATCGGGGGTTTGAATTGTCGGGTGCACTTGGTAACCCCTAAGGCGTCCCACAGTTTCTGGCGACTTTGCTGGGTAAATTAAGAGGACTTGACTCAAACTTCATGATGCAGATTTTATTTTCATATGTACATTCATTGCATTTCATGCATGGTGTGTTAGGTCACTGTGTTTGCCATCTGACATCCCAGATGGCTTGTTGAACATGGGCTTTGTTATGGTGGAACTGCAAGCCTTAGATCTGGACCACCAAATGTACTGCTTGGTCCTATTTGCACTTATAGGTGTTGGGAAGGGTAGGTGTATCAGGTGTCTTGCTGAGGTATCCCTTTTGACCAGACTGACTTAGTCCATATATTTAACTCTAGCAACTTCCGCAAATAAGACAGGAAGCTCTCCCGTGTCTAAGATGCAGTGATACCACTTGTTTGAATAGTAAAACCCTAGTTCATCTCCAAAACTAGGATAGGGTATCCCAAGCCCCCATAGGGATGTTTTGTTCACTATTACTTGCTATGTGATGTGCATGAGGTTCAACACAGGGGCTCCGTGTTTCATTTCAATGGGTCAGATATATCAGTGGTTCAATTGAGAACAGTTTCGTGGTGTACATAGTGGTCAGTGGTACAAATTTAATGATTGAGCTGAAACGTTACCAGATTCATATTTGATAAATGTGTTGTGAGCCAACTTGGTGCGGGATTTGTATTTGGTGTATGCTTTGTTTTCTTTATTTGCGTTTGTGTTTTTTTTATTTTTATTTTTTTTGCTAGGTAGTTGGTTCATCACAGCTTCGGAAAGTTCTGAAGCCCCTAAACCTTGTGGACTCATGATGGTAGGCTTTGCAAAATTATCAATCTAATTCAAGGTGAACCAGTGTTAGTGTCATTTCCATCAGTATCAAGAAAAAGGCTCAGACAAGCATAGTTGATTTGGAGCCTATGTCAATCGCCTCTCAGATCTCGTTCATAGATTTTACGATAGTCACCCCTCAGATCTCCTTTGTTTAGTACCTAAGTAAACCATTCTTCAGTCTCTACAATGGCTCAGAATTTGCCAGATATTGGGAAATGATTTCTAATCACCAGGGGTCCATGGATGCTATTAATCATACAATAAGTGCTTAGGGCGATGCCATTGCTAGGATGCAATAAATGGTCGGGACAACTACTGCCCATCCACTATCAGTTAATCATCTAGACCCAAACCCACCTCTACAAATTGAGAATTTTCTTGGTTTTGGCCAACTAGAAGAACTAACATAGGCTCCTACTACTACAGCCCTGGCACATTTCATTGATGGACTTTTTCTCCTTAATATCACTAAATTCGATTCAACCATGCTGAAGATAGCCAAGTTTGAGAAGTTATTCAATAAATCCCAAGGGATCAATTCCATTCTTAATATTGGGGATGGATATACAAAAGGAGTTGTCAAATTACCAGAAAGATTCAAGATGCCATATATTGACCGATTTGATGGATCAGGGGACCCTATGGTACCTATCCGCTCATTGTCAAATGTTTTGAAACCTATGGCTTTGTCCCGCCCCCAGAAATTGTCTTTGTTTGGGAGAACCTTGTCCAGCATTGTCGTTACTTGGTATGCCAAGCTAGAAGACAAGGTGAAGAAAAATTGTGACGAATTAGCTGGGACATTCATCTCCCAATACTCCTACAATACGCAAATTGAAGTCACTACCCAGGATTTGGATGCTACACGCCAAGAACCGAAGGAAAGCTTCGTTGAATTCATAGTAAGATGAAGGGCTAAGGCAACCATGATGACCAATAAGACCTCAGAAAAGGGTCAGATGCAAATAGTGGTAAGGAACCTTCATGGCAAGATGTTGCAAAAGATGATACTCTTTACCTTCAAAGATCTACACAAGATAGGAGTTCAGATTGAAGATGCTATGAAACTAGGAATCATTGTAGATGAGAAGGAACCTGTAAGGATGACCTTTGTTCATGGTTCCAATGTTTCTAGCAGTAGTAACATAGCTGTCATTACAAGTTAGTACTATAACCGCCTCAGCTAAAACAACCAACCCCTTTGACTATGTCACCCCACAACCCTACAGTCAAAACCGACTCCCAAACCTTGACTTGCATCCACTCTACATAATCCCAACTCAAGCCCTCAACATGCTGGCAGAAAAATCCCATCTCAAACTTCCTGATCCTCAATCTCTTCCTGACCCACTTCTACCTAGGCATCATTCATCCAAATACTATGCATTCTACTAGGAAAAAGGCCATGAGACTGACCGTTGCATTCGTTTTGCAATGAGATCCAGGACCTTATAGACCGCAAAATCATAGCTCTGCCATAAGCTCCACCACAAAGCCTAAATGTCACTACCAACTTGTTGCCTGCCCATTATCGAGTTCCATCACTTCCCCGTCTTAATCTTATCTATACACTATCTCCCGACTTTAACCCCAGTATATATGTCACCCCTTCCCACTTACCCAAACCTGAAGTCCACATTCCTGAGAACACTAATTTTGGGGTGATGGATACACCTCAATCTCGATTAGAACCCAAAAATCTTGTGGTGGCAGAGTCAAAAACAATGGGAGACAATGATAGAAAAAGAAGAAGAGAAGGGGATGAAAGAAAAGACAAAACTTGAAGTGGAAATATTGGAAGTAGCAATGATAAAAATTGGGAAGTTATCAGAAGAAGGATGTGATCCCAGCAGATATATAGTACCGTTCGTTCATCCAAAATTGAAGGTTTTTTACCTGATGCATTCTCCATTAATGTTATTAGAAAGATGTACCTGAACAAGGGCTAGACGACTTCGTTGATTTAGAAGAAGACTTGGATAGGCTCTATTTCTTCGAAGAGAAGAATCTGGATGATGTACAAATCAAAGGGTGAAACCTGAACAATTTGGCGCAGAAGCCAGTAAGAAAGCAAAGGGGAAGAAAAATGTAGGTGAAAGTAGTAAAATCAAAGAAAACATTGAGACAGAAGAATCCAAGGCCGAAGAAAGTGGAAAAGGACTAAAGATTGAAAAAGAGGAGATAGAAGTGGACCAGTTGAACCAAACACAGAAGAAGATACATGGAGGTCCAATCTGGCATAGGCGCACTTGAGAAAAAACAAGATCTTTGTAGAAATCCGGTCAACATCACCATACAGTAGCTTGCTTTCGTGCTCCTTTCGGATACGATAGCCCTACAGTTCGGACTCCTGTGATTCTGAATCTGATTTCACAAGTGCAATGTGAAATAGATAAACACAAATGAGTCCAAATCCGACAAATCTTTTGGAAAATCGATTTTGACTCAAAAATGACAAAAATGGACCGTTTTGCTAGATTACAGAGTCGCCACCTAAATATTTTTGAAAAGTTTAGGAAACCTGAGACTTGTGCCAAAGGCCACTTATCCGTCATCACCAAAGTGTCTTGGTTCAAGAACTTAGGTATGAGAGGGGTGGTCGTGAATTGAACACCCCACTCACCTGATCAAAGATCAGCCTCTACTAATCATGATGTGATTCTTATTTACATTATATGATTTTGTTCTGATTATTTAGGCTAATTTTACTATGTGATGCACATAAGTATAGACTACTTTGCAAAAGTTGTAATACTTTGATTTTATGTTTGTTTTGAAAAGGTGTTTGAATATGTACCACTTGAAAAGGTGATCTCATATGTACACTTAAGCAAATCATCCCAACTTAAGCAATTAGCCTTCATCTGCTGGCATTCAAATAGGTATATCACTTAAGGACTTAACCTCATGATATTATGTTTGATATGGCAACAATCACATGCATGCAGTATGCTAAAGCAATAAATGCTTACTCCAAATAGCCAAGACAAGCCAAAAGAAAGAAAATAGTTAGAAAAAATGCATGATCCTAATGATGCAAAATGGCCAATGCAACATATACAAAATGTAACTACTAGTCTCAACTACTAGTATGGCATGGGAGTCAATTCAAGGCATATGATAAAGCACGTATTTGAATAAGAAATTTTGAATTTGACATTGATTAGTGAGTCGAACCCTTATGCATGCAAGACAAATGGATGCAAGTCATGGAAAATGTTAATTAAAACATGATGCTCTATGTTATCCATCATAAGCGGGTAAATAGAAGGAAGAAAGAAATGGGGGTTGGAAGACTTACACGATATTACAATTTGCCCTCATGTAGGAGGGTCTGAATGAATATCCTACTTGAAGCTAATTATTACAAACCAAATAAATGAATTGAGCTAAACTTAACTAACTATTAGAAATTAGAATTAAACTAACTAATGAGTTACAACACGAGATTAATTAACTAAGCTATTACAAGTCAAAGGAATTAATTAATTAATTAACTAAGAGTTATGTAAACTAATTGAACTAGAGCGGGGGTTAAGGAACCACGCATGCCAATGGGAACATCCTCCCAGAAATGCCTCTATTTTGCTACTAGAACTGTTCTATCTGAAGAAAATATTTATATTTTTGCCTCAGCTTCTGTTTTGTTTTTTAGGAAAATGGCACTGCCATGCTGAAAAGAGGTGGTCGGCCGGCCAGTAAAAGTGGTCGACCGGATTGAAATGGTGGTCGGCAGGCCACTATTGTTGGTACTACCCTGCTGCAGTAGAAAAGGAACAAAGCAGAAACAGAGTGTTTCCAGGGAATGTTTATCCTCTCTGCCTTTCCCTATCATGAAATTGATCAAAAGAGGGGTAGAATCGATTCACAAATCATCAATGGTTGCAAAGTTGTTGCATAATGATCTATGACTCGATTGGAGAAAAGCTCAATAAGTGAAAATAAAAGACCCACAAAATGTCCTCCCTATCATGAGATTGATCAAGGGAAGTGGTGGACATTGATTATTGAACCATTTTCATCACTAACAAGTATGAAATGGCTCAAGACTCAATGGGTTCAATTAACATCCGATTGAACCCAACTTGATTTTATTATCTTGTTCCATTTTAGTCCAATTTTATTGCCTCTTTTACTTACCTTTCCATTCATTAGTCATTTTAGTCCAAAAATGATAATTAAGTCCACTAATGGAGAGAAGTTTCAAACAAGAAGTTGTTTTGGGCATGAGAGAGATGTAATACCTTGGTAATGAACATCCTAAGAGATTAAACCATTAAACATGGAAGGGTCTCTTTCTCAAGCTTAAACAACACTCGGTTGAAACAACTCTCAAATAAATAAAAAAGCCAAGAAAAGAGGGAGAGTGCAGGGATGATTATGTGTGAACATAAGTATGGAAAGCACAAAATAAATGCTATAAACTCAAATAGGTTGGTGTCTAAGGCCTAAACTACCAAGCCTATGAGGACCACTATACTATAAGCATACTATACAAAGCATGAATGAAGTAAGCACACTAAAACAAACCTAAAACTCCCCAAAAAAAGTGCTGGAATTATCATGGAAAAGCTAAAAAAAGTAAGCTAAAACAATGAAGAAATTATGCTAGTAAACAAGCTTAAGGACGGGTGGCTAACCCCTCCACTTTTGGGATTTCAAAACCACTTTTTTAGCCTCTAAAAAACTCTAAAAATCAGTAGGAAAAAGTTTGAAAATAGATGGGAAACACAAGGTCAAAAGCTTGGAAAATAAGGTTCAAAGAAGGGTGGTTAACCCCTCTACCTTGGATAGCTTTAAGCCATAAGTTTCAACCCATAAAAACAACGGAAAAACAGAAAGTAAAGATAGGGAAGAAGCGGTGCAAAGAAGCTAGAAGTTATACCTCTTGAAGTGGGGTAACACTTTGATTCACAAACCCACAATTTCTCAACTCAAGTGTTGAAATTCAAGCTCAAGAAGCCCTAAAAATTTGGTTTATGGAGTATAGATAGAGAGATATTTTCAAGAATTTTGCACTTGACAAATTTTTCTAACCTAAAAACATAAGGTATGGCTCTCTATATATAGAACAATTGGTTGATATCTCAGGAATATCTGTATTGAGCCAGCTGGTACAGTGCATGCACATAGAGGGGAAAACTGGCAGTAAATATCTGCTCTACTAGAATAACTTGCCAGTCGGCCACTAGGGGGACGGCCAGCCACTAGTTGGCCTGCAGGCCTTTAAGTGGTCAGGCTTGAAAAAAATCTGTTTTGGTCCAAAAGTGATGCAAGGTTTATAGGCTTCTAAGACTCAAAACGAAGGCTTCCTGCTGAGGAAATCGAGTGTGTGTACATCGTATAAATTCATCATTGGGTGATTGATTTGAGGCGCCCACATCTTAAGGGCGGTCAAAAATGAGATGTCTACATATACCAGCTAAAAAAGGATGATCGCAGTATAGGAATAATACATGTTAAGCTAGATGACTGCCTGCCCATAAATGAAGGAGAGTGGTGGGAAGACAATGACCTCCACTTTGCCCATACTGATGAATGATGCGGAAACAATACACCGGACGACACTTGGTATTCCGAGGATATTGATCAACTAACTAGGAGTGGGCACTTCTTCAAGGCCTCACTTCTAGATCAGGGTGAACCATCAGGAAAGGATGTGGAAAAACAAAAAGAGAAGGAGAAAGAAGAGGAAGATTTAGTCTTTAAAGAGCTAAAGAGATCCAAGCTAACATCTCGATATGTGGATTGCTCATGGCATCACCTGAACACTAATTGGCCATGCTCACATCATTAAGCAAAGCCAATTTGTCCATTGATACTACACTAGATCAGCTGGTATCATTGATTACACAGACTGGGCTAATTCTATCTATGACTTTCTTAGATAATGAACTCCCTCCAGAAGGATCGGAGCACAACAAACCTTTGTATGTGTCTCTGGAATACCAGAAAAAGTGGGTTCCTATGATCTTAATTGACACCAATTAGACATAAATGTGTGCCCTTTGTGCACTACGTATTCGATAGGGTTAAAGTCCGCAGACTTTGTATCAACAAATCAACTGATCTGAGCATATGATAATACCAACTAAGGGGTTATGGGTGCCATTAAAATATAGGATGTGTTTGGTTTGTGTTTGTAGAGTAGTTTTTGAGATAAAAAGTATGCAAACTTGTTTGGTTTTCCTTTTTCAGAAATAGTTTTGGAAAATTGTTTTGGGGAGAGTTTTAAAAAAGTGATTGATTTGATGTGTATGAAAGAGAGAGAGTGATTTTGGAAAGTAGGTAACCAAACAAAATTGTGAGATTTTTTAGAAAAATTTGTTTGGTTTGATTTGAAAATTTATTTGTAGTGAATTTTTCTAAAAAACAAACCAAATAGGCCCGTAGATTTTGGTATGACCATCTGAGCATGAAACTAAGTTCCACATCATGGATGTGTTGGTGACCTTCAATTTGTTGTTGGGCAGGCCATGACTGCATCAAATGAAAGCCGTTTCCTTTACAATGCACTAATTGGTCAAATATCCGCATGTTGGAGGGATTGCTATTGTCTTCAGAAATTCCTCCATTCATCTTCTGCTCGAGGTGACAACCCAGCATTATAGATAAATCATTGAGAACAAGATGTTTTTCTTTTCAAATTCACTTTAGCAGAAGCCCATTTAGTCTAGACTATCATTGCAGATGAAGACGAGATATACCTAAGTGCTCAGTCAATCTATTTCACGCGCAAATTAGAACATGTAACACCCCCAAAATAATACAGTAAAGATAACTCATATGTGGAATAAATATGAGAAACAACATACTTTCATATATCAGAGTCTATTCTTTTAACAACCAGTTAAATGCCATGTAGGCTTACATCTTTCCAAGTCATTACTTGGTTACACAAATTGAGTCTCGCTCATTACATCTTAAGCCCTTGGCTTTACAAATACCAACATACACACAACAAAACATAATTAAGAAGCTCTTGCTTCTCGAAGGTCTATCCATGCTATTGCCTTAGAGAAAGCATCTCATCTGCACCTGAAAATGGTATTCCCATATAGGGTGAGCCAACAGCCCAGTAGAAATAATCTAACACAATTTATGAAGTTTTGCAAAGGTATAAATACCACGTACATAAACAATACCGATATGAAAGCAACCACAAGGCCTGCATATCCATATGCCAATAAGACCAATCTTATTCCATTTTCCTTCAATTCATTTCCAATTCATATATGCTACTCAATTCCTGAGTTAAATTCATTATCTTTCAATAACCAACATGAAACTACAACTCAATGGTTTTTACCATTATGCAAAACGTACATAAACACTTCAAACTTTGCCATTTTACGGATATTTCGTCCAGAAGAGTCAGCACCCATTTATATATAAATTTTCGTGTCTTTCACCCAGGACACTCCGGCCAAATTGCTTTAAATGTAGTCCATCCCCTTTCTCATCCCCCAAACAAATATACATATGCAATGTATTTATAAACATAGTCATATAGGAGGTACATCCCCTTTCTCCTCCCAATAAACATACATATACAATGTATTTATAAACATCATCAAATATGGAGTACATCCCATTTCTCCTCCCAATAAACATATCTATACAATGTATTAATAACATGGTCATATTCAATGACACCAACAATGGATTAGCATTAAATCGCCAAATCCTCATGTAATTTCTACAACAATCATAGCTATCCCCCACCGATAGCCCAATGCAATTATTTCCAAGAGATGTTCAATTTCAAAATAAATAGTTTATTCAAAACTTCCATAGGTGAGATAATGCATATCCAATATCACCATCTATATCAATAACCATCCAATTTAATATATTCAATGTTAATTCTAATTTTTTTTTATACAAAATAATCATTTTATCAAATTAGGACAAAAATCCTTTTTTTTTTTTTTCCAATATTGACTCAAACAACCAAAATCAACTATTTTGGTACACCAAGGTCTTATATTCAAACCCCATACTCATTTATCTCTTATACATCAAAACCCCTCTTTTCATTTCACACCCAAATCTTAGATTTGTCCAAAACACAACCAAATCTCATCATCTATACATAATAGCAAATAACTAAGCTAAAAACCATACTAAACTGTAGAAAATCCCTACCTCAAATGTAGAAGAAGAAAAGAGTCGAAACCCTCAAAATCAACGACGATGAAACTCGATCTCCAACGCACACAACAAAGCCCTTGAGAAGTTACACAACTTTGACGAAGGAACTATGACCAAAATCGCAATGGATTTGGAGAAATCAAAGAAAGAAAATGGTTTTCTAGAGAGAGGCTCTAGATCTGTATTTTGGGGACTTTTAGAGAGAGAGAGAGAAAGCAGAAAATGATTTGAAATGTCATTTTCACGATCTGTTATAACACGGTTCGCTCGAGCGTGGAAAGCCCCTCTCGAGCATGAAACCCTGCGCTCGAGCGTGAAATAGGCTTTCCTAGTATTTTTGCAGACATAGTCCCCGCTTAAGCGTCCAAATGCTTGCTCGAGCATAGAGCCAAAATTTCAGAAGCCCGCTTGAGCGCCTCGAGCGCAAGAATGCCCGCTCCAGCGCAAGAGCCAAATTCTAGGCAACAAAGGCTTGGAAAAACAATCAACCAACTTGTTCCAAACACACAACTACAACCCAATAACCAACATTAAGAGGGAGACAAAGGAAGCAAGATATGAACTACCATCCGAACCATACAAACCCGAGCCCGGAACACTATAAGAGACGGGTCAAAACCAGGGCTGCTATAACACATATCTCGGGGACAGGACTGGGAAAGAGTAGTAGAAAAGGTGCAGTTGTGGCAAGGGAAGTCATCCACAATCCTTATTCATTTGGGTTAGGGTACATACCGACGAAAAAAGATTAGAAAAATAAAGAGAATGAGGTGAGGGAAGGAACAAAGCTAAGAGGACTGCCAAGCAATATGAATGAAATTTAAATCAATTCGGGGAGCTCTAAATGCTCGTTTTATCAGAGATGATTTTCCCTTTTGCAATTTTCTTGAACCATGGGTTTATCTTCAAACAAAGGAGCGTCTCCCTGGGTTTGAGGTTTTCTTTGATCACAAGTTGTCCGAAAGTGAGGACAAGGAAATGAACTTTGATAATGGCATGGATCAGGACATGAGCAACCATCTGGGCAAAGCAGAAGGGAACAAAGTGGAGTTGACACTAATAGACTATGAGGCTAGCATTGAGATATAGGGTTTTGCGGATGTCATTGTTTTTGTGATCAAGAAAGGATCATTTGTGGACTACAACCTTATCTTGGATGCATCTAAGGAACCTCGCTTGACTTTGCAACTCGGGAAGGGTTGCATAGTGGAGTCTGAATCTGATAGTGAGCCCGAGTCTGATTTATTGAATCTGTAGGGCGATTTTGGGATTAATGACCCAAACACCATTGTGTTGTCTCGTTCATCTTTTTCTTTTTCCTTTGAATCCATTGTATTTGTTGAACCAAGCCTAATGAATGAGAATGATGTGGATTGTGCTTACTTTTCTTTACCTTTAATTTATTGCATCAACTAAGATTTTCAAAATTTCAATGTTTTTGTGATTAGTTGCTTTGTTAAAAGAATTTAAAGATGTTTTTGCATGGCCCTACGAAGACATGCCTCGAATCGATTATGAGATTGTCTAGCATAGGATCCCTCTTGATCCTAAGGCCCGACCCATCAAGCAGAAGCTCCGTAGAATTCAGCCAGACTGGGCATTGAAAATTAAAGAAATGGTCAGTAAGCAGATCAATGTTGGGTTTTTGATTGTGTCAGAAAATTAGACATAGTTTGCAAATATCGCGCCAGTCCCAAAGAAGGATAGCAGGATCCGTGTTCATGTTGATTTCAGAGACTTGAATAAAGCCAACCCTAAAGATGGCTTCCCGCTACCGGACATTAATGAATTGGAAGACTTCATTGTAGGTCACACTTGCTTTCATTCACGGATGAAGTTTTAGGGTATAATTAGATTTCCAGGCACCTGAAGACAATGAGAAGACGACATTCATTACTCGGTGCGGGACTTACGGCTATGGGGTCATGCCATTCGGGGTTGAACAATGCCAAAGCCACCTACTAGAGAGAAGCAACGACCATATTGCATGATATGATTAACAGGAAGGTTGAAGTATATATGGATGATATGATTGCCAAATTCAAGGAACGAGACGATCACCATGACGCATTGAAATTTTTTTTTGAAAGAATTAGAGAGCACAAGTTAAGGCTGAATTTGCAAAAATGTACCTTTGGGGTAACTGCGAGAAAGATGTTAGGGTTCCTAATCACACAACGTGGGACCGAGAAAGATGTTAGGGTTCCTAATCACACAACGTGGGACCGAGGTCTACCCGTCCAAAATCAAGGCCATCTTAAAAATGCCCCCACCAATGACTAAAAAGGAGGTGCGAGGCTTTTTAGAGTGCAATTCATAAGATGGTTTATTTATAAATTAGCCCTGAATTGCACTCTTTAAATTAGCTTTAAGGTAACCACTATTTAGCTTACTGAAGAAAGGAAAAAATTTCCAATGGGATAATCGATGCAATTACGCTTTTGAACAAATCAAGCAATACTTGCAGAGCTCACCCATGTTGGCACCACCTGAGCCAGGGAAACCTTTAATCTTATACTTGTCATTGACTGAGTCTACTTCCGGCTACATGCTAGCTCAAGAATCGAAAGAGAAAGTGAAAAATGACATATACTATTTGAGTAAGAAAATGTTGGAATATGAGACCCGCTACACCTGTCATGACCCAAACCTGCCCCTAGAGGTTTAGACCATGATCGACTAGTAATCCCAGATTACCCGGCCTCAAGACAAACAATTCATCAATAATTAATAACGGGGCTTAGTAGAAGGAATATTAAAATAAGGATAAGTCCATTGAGCGGTGCATATATGGCAAATTCTACAAATATTTAAAACTTCATTCTTTATACTTAGGTACACATCCAACAAACTTAAACACTGTACAACATCCACAACTTAAACAACATCTCCAAATAATAAAACAAAACCAAACAAAAGAAAAAGGGTCGAGAAAACTTGGCTCCACTTGAGTTCAAGTACGCCCCATCACGGAAGCACTCCAAAAAACGGCTTGACAAGAGGGTGGACTCCCGAGTCATCTCTAGACTCAGCATTCCACTTGCTCACCTATGTATATATAAGGGAGAGGGGTGAGTTAAAGCCCAATGAGTAATATCAGAATAAATGGGTTAAATGAATGAAGTCCCAAACATTACAAATAATGCTTGCATTTTCAAATATGTAATAATGAAATCAAATCAAATCAAATATGTATCATATCAAACATAGTAAGCAAATGTCATACATGATACCTCCATTAGCATAACAAAAATGCCCGAAGGCCTAATCAAAGGGACCATAAGGTCAAGCAAAGGGACCACGAGGGTCTATACAAAGGGACCATTGTAACAACGCCCGCGAGGGACCTCGCTACAGTTCGGACTCGATTTTTGTTGCGGTTCTAAATCTGAACCAAAGAGTCCAAATCCGGCAAATCGTTTTGAGAAAACTGATTTTTTTGAAAGAAGTGCCAAACATGGACTGCTTTGCCAGATAACAGAGTCGCCACCTAAATATTTTTTAAATGGGAAATTTAGGAAACCCTGACTCGGTGCCAAAAAGGCCACGTGTCCGTCATCACCAAAGTTGGCTCGGGAACTTGGGTACGATTGGGAAAGGTCACATCGTGAGCACCCCCGCTCGCCCGGTCAAAGACCGGCCTCTACTAACCATGATATCTGCTTTTGAAAACATTGTATGCTCCTATTCCGGTTATTAGCCTAGGTTACTATGTGATGCTCGCAGCAAACAAGTATAGACCGAGTCGCCTGAATTGGAACAAAACATTTCATGTTTATTTGTTTGAAAATGGTTTGATGGTGCTACTCGCAAGTAGGCTAAGAAGTGGATTTGCCACCCTCAGGTGGGCTTAGAAAAACATGGTGTTGCCACAATCTAGTGGGCTTAAAACAAACAGTCAATGCATTGTCCCAATTCAAATAACTCAACCTCCACCCACAGGCATTCAAGGCAGTTATATCACATAAGCATATAGCCTCATGGCAAGCATGCTATCATGGCAACACTCACACGCATGCAAGAATGCTAAAGCATAAAAACTCACCGAGTACTCCAAGCCAAAACAGGAAACCGATTAGAAATCATGCATGAATCTAAAATATACAGAATGCCTAATGCAACACATGAAAAAATGCGACTATAGCAGGCTCGGCTATTCTAAACATGGCATATGAAATGCAACAACTAACACGTATTCAACTTGGAATTGAAATACAAATGCAGTTTGTATGATGCGCCGAGCCCGGTGCATGCAAAACAGATGAATGATGCAAACATGCTGTCATACTGTATGCTAATTGAAATATGCCCTATATCTAACCATCATAAGCGGGTAAATAAAAGGGAGAAAGAAATGGGGGTTGGAAGACATACATCACACTCACCCACCCTTATTACAATTTTGCCCTCGCGCAGAGGGTCTGAATAAATAATACAGTCCGAAATAATACAGATTCTAATTAATTGACAAATTAATTACAAAAGAAGTAAACTGGCATGCAAGCCAGGGACTGCCTTGCTGTTGATGAATGATGTATGCCGGGCTGCCTCGGGCGGAAATCCACTGGGATGCCCCAATTAGCCTCTGTTTGCAGTATTTCTCGAAATGCGTGCCAGACTCCGGAAATTTGCTGATTCTTCATTTTGCTGCAACAGAGAGCAGGAAAAGGGCATAGCAATGTATTTCACAAATATATGCATGCCTCGATCCTCGTGCCACCAATCACGCATATCGATGCATGATGGCCGAGGAGCCGAATTGCACAGCTCAATATCGGATGAATGCAGATGAATGCTACAAAACCTAACTCCATCATGGGTAATCCGGAGTGTCGGTGACTTGGGAATTGAGACCCGTTCCGTCACTCGGAGTACGAAACGTGCCTCGTTTCCCGTGCCCGGGCTAACACCTATCCTGGACACAATGCAATATGCATGATATGCATGAAATGCAACTAACATGTGATATAGCACGCACAATGCTGATGAAAATGAGATGTCTCGAAATGCGTGCCCACAGGCACGCAAACCGAGAAAATGGCATACACGTATGAGATGACATGAAATATGATATATAATGAGACTAAAATGAAATGTCTCGAAATGCGTGCCCACAGGCACGTAATCCGAGGAAATGGCATACGGAATGCAAATCGGATAAAACAGAAGTGTGCCTCGAAATGCGTGCACACGGGCACGCAAACCGAGGCGATGATGAAAAGCAAAATCGGATAAAACCGAAGCGCCTTGAAATGTGTGCCCGCGGACACGCAAACCGAGGCGATGATGAAAAGCAAATCGGATAAAACCGAAGTGCCCCGAAGTGCGTGTCCACAGGCGCGCAAACCGAGGCGATGATAAAAAGCAAATCGGATAAAACCAAAGTGCCTCGAAATGCGCGCCCACGGACACACAAACCGAGGCGATGATGAAAAGCAAATCGGATAAAACCGAAGTGCCTCGAAATGCGTGCCCGCAGACACGCAAACCGAGGCGATGATATGCGATGCAAAATCGGATAAAACCGAAGTGCCTCGAAATGCGTGCCCGCGGACACGCAAACCGAGGTGATGATATGCGATGCAAAATCGGATAAAACCGAAGTGCCTCGAAATGCGTGCCCACGGACACGCAAACCGAGGCGATGATATACGATGCAAAATCGGATAAAACCGAAGTGCCTCGAAATGCGTGCCCGCGGACACGCAAATCGAGGCGATGATGAAATGCAATGAGATGGCATACGGAATGCCACGATGGGCTTACACCAACATGGGAGAGCCTCAGCTCACTCACATAGGAGGCCGTCGGGTAAAAACAGAGTTGCCTCGAAATGCGTGCCCGCGGACACGCAAACCGAGGAATGCATGAAATGACATAGGAAATGATATGCAAGCATGCAAACCATATTTCAGGACTTAAATGAAGGGGGAAACAGCCCCGAAACAAATCGAAATGATACCCGAAGCATGCAATCATCCCGAAAATGTGAAATTAAGCCCCGAAATGGCCTATAACCATGCTATTCATGCAAAATATGATCATGGCAGCAAGAACAGTAGCAAGGCAGTCCCAAATATGGCATTTTTCAGTAATAAACATGGCCAAAATGTAAGCATAGACATGGCAACAATAGCTCGCAAGAATACGGTAAAAGAGAGGATTTACAAAGCAAGTAGTATATAGAAAATTCAAATGGAAAAACTTTCTTCTACAACACTGAAGAGGGCCAAAAAATAAGCATATATTCAGTTTATGGAAACCCCAAAATCAGAATAAAATCATGCTAACAATTCCATGCAAAATGGAGCTCAAAAGAGGTTATAACAAGAGACATGCAAAGCACACACCAAATGACAAAATTTTCTTCATGAAACATGTAAAGGGGGTCAAAATAAGACCCCTCTTAGCTCTGACCAAGAGCCAAAACCACAAGCACAAAAGGCTACAAAATATGCAAGATTTAAGGCCTAAAATGGATTTCAAAGAGAGGTGGTGTATAGAATGGCCAAATGAGGTTGAGCCCTTCTACAATGTTGTAGAGGGGCTCAAAATAAGCGCAAAACCAGTAGGGGTCGGAGCCCCAAAAACAAATAAAAATGGGTCAAAACTAGCATGCAAGATAATGGCATAAAAAGTGATATTGAAACAAGTATATGATAGAAATGCCAAATGAGGTTGAGCCCTTCTACAAAGTTGTAGAGGGGCTCAAAATAAGCATAAAATCAGTATGAGTGAAAGCCCAAAAAACAAAAGGAAATAGGGTAGAAATTTGATCCAAGAAAATGGTATAAAAATGGATTTTGAGACTTACCCTTGAAGACCTAACTTTCTTTGCTTCTTGGCTTTGATTTGTTGCTTTTTGACCACTGAAGAACACCTCCTTGCTGCTGGAATGGAGTTGGCAATGGTGGTGCTTAGGGTTGATGAAGGAATGGCTCAAAGACTTGAAGTTTTTCTTGGAATTTTGGCTATGGAAATGGAAGAATTGGAAGAGGAGCTCTTGAGGTCAAATTTTGTAACCTAGGCAAAGGGGCTGTCCAGCCCTTTAAATAGGCAAAACAAGGTGTAAAATGGGAGGGAAATGGAGGCAATCTTTCCCTCCCAAAATATCCCCCGGATGGGGTGATATTTTGGCAAAAATATCCGGACAGCTGTACTGAGCTGGAAAGGGGGAAGCAGGCCGGCCAGGTGGTTTTCTGCAAGGTGGCCGGCCGGCCACCCCACCTGGTCGGCCAGCCACTCACCATGGCCGGCCGGCCACCACCAAAAAATGAAGAAGAGATTTTCTGGCCGACCACCATGCAAAGTTGTCCTCCAATATATGTAGAATAAGGCCCCATGGTTGAAATCTGGCAACTCTGAAGCAGGAGCCACAACATAGAGCTTGAAGAAGAGGCTCAAAAATGAACTGTACAATTTCTGGCCGACCATATACTTTTTGTGTCCTCCCATATGTGTGCAACAAGGTTCCAAGGTCGGAAATTGGCAACACTGAAGCAGGAGCCACAACATAGAGCTTGAAGGAGAGGCTGAAAAATGAAACTTTGAATTTCTGGCCGACCAGTAGCTTTTAGGGTCCTCCCATGTCCCCTGATCACAGATATGTAGCTTTGGTTGGAAGAAAATACCCCCAGGGTGTTCAACATTGGCCCGGAAGTGAGAAAAACGGGCTCCGGAGGAGCGAAACTGGTTATCTGGGATAATTGCTGGCTTCTCACCCCCCAGTGATCTTCCTGATGTTGAAACAGAGGTACCTGCCAAGTTTGAACAAAAACTAATGAGAAATGAACACTCGGAGCCAAAACCGAGCAATTCGGGATCCCGAAAATGAGCATCTGATGCCGGAAGTGGTGTTCAGCAGCGAAGTGGGTATCTGCAACCCCAGTGTCCCTCGGAATGACAAAACAGAGGTACCTGCCAAAAACCAGAGAAAGCGGATGCGAAATGAATGCTCGGGACCAAAACCGCGCAGTTTGGGGTCCCGAAAACCGGCTACAGGCACCGGAAGTGGCATACGGCCACGAAGTGGGCATCAGGGGCCCCAGTATTCCTCGGAATATTAAAACAAAGGCGCATGCCAAAAACCGGAGAACTCGGAGATGGTTGGGTGGTCCCGAGCCGAGGCGCACGGCCTGACGGCTCCGAAACGGGCAAAATGGCCTACGGCCACAAAAAGTAGCTCACGGCCACCGGGAGATAATCTACGGGACCACTCCCTTCCCTCAGGAAAGAAAACAGAGAAAACCGAGCCCGGTTCGCAAACCGAGACAAGGTAGAGAAGAGGGTTCGGAAGTCTGGAGGCAGGGCGCGCGGCCGCGACTCTGAGACTTCGGAACGAGCACAGTATGCAACATCACCGAGCGCTCAACCGGTGACGTCTGAGTCTTAAGGTCGGTCAAAAATGGGGTGTCTACAACCATAAAGGTCTAACAAAGGGACCATGAAGGTCATCCATCAGAGATCTCTGTAATTCGAATAACAAAGGGCCATGGTATTGTTTTCCCCAGCAAGGGCCTCACTATGGATGTCATGAATACTTTTACAAAAATGAACATTCATTCATTCTTATAAAATACAAATTCAAAATAACATTCAAGTCATGAATTAAAATACTTTCAGACATATCTTTATAAAGATACTACTAACAGTGGGCTGATACATGAATTTATGCGTCGGGTGACCACCTACACAGAACACATTGTATATTAATTTGATTCTTTTATGTGTGTTTCCAGCTTATTCCATAATTAAGGATGCTTAAAAGAACATGAGAATGTATAAGTGAACATAAGAGTGCTTTTCAAAACTTACTAAAAATAGAGTGTTTGCTCGAGCGCACCTTTGGTTGCTCGAGCGCACCTTTTGGTAGCTCACGTGGTGTAGTCCAACTAAAACAGTACTGGATGGCGTCAAAGTAGGCTCGAGCCATCACTTGGTCTCTCGAGCCAAGTGTAATGCAAAGTTGGGTTTTCTCAAGTGCACACTTGGTCACTCAAGCCAACTGCAAAGTTTTGCCAATATATATATATATATTTGCAAAGTGCTCTCGAGTGAAGTTGTCAAATTCTGGGTTTTCCTTGATTCAATTTTGAGTTCCAAAGCATAAGTTTCATACCCAAAGGCTTGCATGGCTAGTAAAAACATGAGGAAACACATAATAACTCTTAGACACATGATCATTTTCAAACCATAGCTTCAAAATCTCTTTCAATTTTCAAAACTGTTCTAAAAAACTTCATGATTTCACTATGCATATTTTAGTTCAATTCTTTTCCTGTCAAAAGAAGATTATATGAGATGGTAAGTTTGAAAATTATGAAGAATCGTCAAAATAACAAGTATGACTTCATGCAAGTAAAGATTTTGAAGAGAATCAAGCCTAAGGATAATGATATATGCATGCATGTCCCAATTTAACCCATTTTTACTAAATTCAAAGCGATTCTAACCATTCCTTTTCAATTTCATACTATCAATCCTATATACATCATGAACTCAACATCTATGAGGATTATTTACAAGAATTATGGTTGTAATTCATACCTAGGGCTTGAATTTGAGAGTTGTAAGTCTAAATCCTTCAATTCCCCTTCATCTCTACAATTTTTTCTCTCCCTCTCTCTAAACTTGAGCTATCATTCTCTCTACAAATTTTCAGCCGATTTTGATGTAGAAAAATGAGTTTAATTAAGCTTAAAACATATATATAGCCTAGATTAGGTTAGGCTAATTAAGTAGGATTAAGGTTAATTACTCTAACTTAAGTCTAATTAATCCAAATCAATTCTAATTGGTTTATTCTAATTATTTTTTATCTGAATCAAATTTTAATCAAACTTACCATAAGATTCTAAATATTCTAATTAGCCTATTGACTTAGTCAATTTCGGTTTCTAAATCCATTTGGGCTTTCAATTTCAAATTTGAAGTTGGCATTCTAACAGATATTCCATGAACAAACAGATAAGCACAAAATTAGACACATAATCATACAATTCTCTTAGTAAAATAATACGCAAAAATGATATGCACGTTGGGGTCGTTGCAGTCTCTCCCTCTTAGAAAGTTTGGTCCTCCAAACTTAAGTTACCTTCATTCGAAAATAGATGCGGACACTGTTGTCGCATCTCATTCTCTTTCTTCTAAGTAGCTTCATTTCCGTAATGTTCTCTCCAGTCCACTTTCACCATTAGAATCGATCTATTCTTGAGTTGTTTCACTTGTCGATTAATAATCTGTACTGGCCACTCTTTGTATTTCATATCAACTTCCAAAGCTATCGGATGGTAATCTATGACATGGAATGGATCCCAAAGATAATCGCAAAGCATTAGCACATGAAACACATTATGCATCTGTTTCATTCCTGGTGGTACGGCTATTGGTAAGCAACGGGGCTAAACCTCTCTAGAATCTGAAATGGTCCAATATAACGATAAGCCAATTTCCCTTTTCTACCAAACCTCGCTTGCCCTTTCATTGGTGTTTCTCTGATGAACACATGATCATCTGTGCCATTTTCCAAATCTCTTCTTCTTTGATCCACATAACTTTTTGTTGACTCTAAGCAATCTTGTGCCATTGTTGAATGAGCTTTATATTTTTAGTTGTTACCTGCACAAGTTCTAATCCATACAAAGTTCTATCCCCAGCTTCTGTCTAGGGAATCAGAGACCTACACTTCCTACTATACAATGCCTCATATGGTGCCATGCCAATACTAGATTGGAAGTTGTTGTTGTATGTGAACTCAGCCAATGGTAAATAGGTTTCCCAACTTGCTTGGAATTCTACGACACACATACGAAGCATATCTTCTAAAGTTTGGATAGTTCTCTTGGTTTGCCCATCAGCTTGCGGATGAAAAGTAGTGCTAAATCTCAACTCTGTTCCTATTGCATCCTGAAGACTTTACCAAAATCTAGAAACAAATTTAGGATATATGTCTGAAACAATAGCCACTGGAACTCCATGTAATCGGATGATTTCATCAATATACATAGTAGCAAGTCTATAAGCAATAAATAAAGTTTTCACAGCAAGGAAGTGAGCAGACTTTGTCAATTTATCTACAATAACCCAAATAGTATTCATACCTTTAGATGTCCAACCTCTCTCTTCATGTTTGGCCACCAGTACACTTGTTTCAAGTCTTGGTACATCTTGGTATTTTTGAGATACATAGCGAACATTGATTTGTGGGCTTTTTCCAAAATCCTTCTTTTCAAGTCCGCATCATTAAGAACACAAAGCCTTCTCTGAAACTTCAATACTTCATCTTCAATTGTGAACCTCGATCTGTGCTTAGTCTCAAACTCATCACATACTTTCTTGGAAAAATGATTTCTCTTTGCTTTTGTTTGATGTCCTCAATAATTATCCATTGTGCGGACATTGTGGCCATTACACTGTCTTGCTCATGATACACAACTTCTATTTCAAGTCTATCAAAGTCTTGCAAAAGTTCCCTTCAGTCTGTTAGTAAACATGCTAAGGTTTCCACATTCTTTCTGCTAAGAGCGTCAACTATGGTGTTAGCTTTACCGAGATGATACTGAATTCACAAATCATAATTTTAATCAACTCAAGCCACTGCCTTTATCGTATATTCAATTCTTTCTGCATAAAGAAGTACTTTAAGCTTTTGTGATCCGTATATACTTCACATTTAGCTCTGTAAAGGTAGTGGTGCCAAATTTTCAATGCAAACACAACAACAGCGAGTTCCAAATCATGTGTTGGGTAGTTCTTCTCATATGGTTTCAATTGTCGGAATGCATAAGCTATTACCTGTCCATTCTACATTAGGACACAACCCAAACCTTTGTAAGTTGCATCACTTAAAATCACAAACCCCTTGGTACCTAATGGTAAAGTGAGGATTGGAGTTATGGTTAGTCTTGTCTTCAACTCTTAAAATGCAGATTCCCTTTGGTTTGTCCACTTGAACGATTCTCCTTTTTGGGTTAATTACGTCAATGTTACCGCAATCTTTGAAAAGTCTTTGACAAACCTCCGAGAGTACCCTGCCAATCCCATAAAACTTTGTACTTCTATTACATTAGTCGAGGCAGGCCAGTTCACAGTTGCCTCAACTTTTTGTGGATCTACGGTTATATTGTCTCTGTTAATGACGCACCCCAAAAATGTAATTTCATTCAACCAAAATTCACATTTCAAAATTTTCCATACAATTGCTTCTCTCTAAGTGTATAAAGGATTAGTCTCAAATGTTGTTAATGGTCATCTCTATTTCTTGAATATTCTAAGATATCATCAATGAATATAACGACGAATTCATCTAAAAATGGTTTAAAGATCCGATTCATCAAATCCATGAAAGCTGCAGGTACATTGGTGACTCCAAAACGCATGACTAAAAATTCATAATGTTCGTACCTGGTTCGAAAAGTAGTTTTCTCAATGTCCTCAGCTTTGACCATCAACTGATGGTATCTCGATCTCAAGTCAATTTTGGAAATACTTGGGCCACTATAACTGATCAAACAAATCATCAATCTGAGGCAAAGGATATTTATTCTCAATGGTTACCTTGTTTAATTCTCTGTAATCAATGCACAGGTGGAGTGTGCCATCCTTCTTTTTCACAAATAATATAGGTATGCCCCACAGTGATGTACTCGGCTGAATGAACCCCTTATCATGAATTCCAGCAACTGAAGTTTTAATTCTTTCATTTCAACAATTGACATGCGATATGGAGTTTGAGATATTGGTTAAGTACCTGGTACCACATCAATTACAAACTCAATCTCTTGATCAATCAAGCGTCTCGGTAACTCTTCCAGAAACACATCAAGAAAATCTTTCACTACGGGAATATTATCTAAGTAAGTATTTGTAGTTTGGACACTTAACATGCTTCACAAATACTCTTGACATCCCTTGTTAACCAACTTATGAGCCTTCATTGTAAAGATTAAGTACAGTGGGTGCACTACACCTTTCCTCTCAAAACGAAACTCATCTTGAATCGGGGGTTGGAATATTACTCGTTTAGAAGCACAATTGATAGTCACATAGTATTTAGATAACCAGTCCAAACCCAAAATAATATCAAAATGAGTCATGTCCGAAGGCAATAAATCAACATACAAGATAACGTTCCCAAGCAAAATTTCGCATGCAGAGTAAATAGATGAACACAACATAGATCCCCCAGATGGTGATGACACACACAACACATATCTCAAAATTTTGAAACGTTTATTCAATTTATGAGAAAATATTATAGAAACTAGAGAATGTACAGACCTTGAATCGATCAGACCATAAGCATTTTGCCCGCAAATAGAGAGTGTACCTTAAAATACAGTCTTTGTATTTTGGGTATCCCCTGGAACGAGTACAAAGACTCTCCCTTGCCTTAAATCATTTCTCGTTACAATAGGTGTTGCATTTGATCTCATTGTTGGGACTGATCTGCTTGAACTTGTAGCACCTCGATTACCACCTTGTCGTGGTTGCGGACAATCCATCATCATATGACTTACCTTTCAACACTAAAAACAAGCCCCAGTAGTCCAATAACAAACACCTTGATGATTCTTCCCACAATATGGGCAAGTAGGCACTGAGTTACCACTTTGATTTGAGCTGCTTGAATTTCCCAATTTTTCCTTCTTATTCATTGTTGATGTTTCCTCTTTGTTCACATTCAAATTCTGTCTCTTATCCCTCCATTCAAAATTTCGTTTATGAGCGACCATGTTTGCTTCTAACATCAGTGCCTTATCTAGAACATCAACGTACTTTGGTAGCTTTAGCACATTAATCTCTCTAGAATTGAGTCATGAAGACCTCCCTTAGATTTTCTAGCTTTCTTGTAATCTGTGTCGACCATATGTGGTGCAAAATGTGCCAACTTTGTAAATTGGGCTTCATATTCTGCCACCATCTTGTTTCCTTGATTTAACCTCTCAAACTCGGACACTTTTCTATCCTAGATACACTATGGAAAATACTTTTCATAGAAGATTTCTAAAAATTGAGCCCAACCCATCTCTTTATTATCATCACGGATCAACATCCACCATCTTCTCATCTCATACTCTAGAGTGAATGCATCCAATAGGACTTTTTGTGCTTCTGTAGATGGAAACACTTCAAATAGCTTCTCAATTCCCAAGACCCAAGCTTCAACTTTAAGTGGATCTACTCCTCCATCGAACAGGGGTGGCTTCATCTTTTTAAACTTTTCGATAAGGGCGATTGTTCGATCATCAGCTTGGCAATCTTGCACTAGTGGTGATACGGGCATTGGAGGTGGAGGTGATGGGTGTTGTTGTTGCCATTGTTGTTATCTCAGAGTTTTAGCCATATCATGTATCATTCTTTCCATCATGTCCAATCGTGAGAAGGAAGACATCTTCAGTTCATCCGCTCTTGTTCTCACAATTATCTATATGAACCTTGTATTATGAAAAATACAAATATATGCATACATATTCACAGATACAATTACAAAGGTCATTTAAATGCAT
The DNA here is from genome assembly GCA_036172215.1 of Camellia granthamiana. Lineage (NCBI taxonomy): Eukaryota > Viridiplantae > Streptophyta > Magnoliopsida > Ericales > Theaceae > Camellia > Camellia granthamiana. The sequence continues at coordinate 2,413,889 of CM069909.1, forward strand.
ATGCATGCAATCCTTAACTCTTTTCTAGACACCTATTGTTGAAATGGACAATTGAGTGAGATAATAACACGTGCTCTGATACCACTCTGTCACGACCCAAACCTGCCCCTAGAGGTTTAGACCATGATTGGCCAATAATCCTAGATTAACCGACCTCAAAGACAAACAATTAATCAATAATTAATAACAAGGCTTAGTGGAAACAATATTAAAATAAAGATAAGTGCATTGAGCGGTGCATATATGGAAAATTTCATAAATATTTAAAACTTCATTCTTTATACATAGGTACATATCCAACAAATGAAAACATTGTACAACATCCACAACTTAAACAACATCTCCAAATAACAAAACAAAACCAAATAAAAGAAAAAGGTAACTAAAATGGAGTAATAAAATTGGTACTCAAAAAGGGCAAGATAATAATTTGGTTTGGGTTCAATCGGATGTTAATTGAACCCTTGAGTCTTGAGCCATTTCATACTCATGAGTGATGCAAACGGCTCAAGATTTATTATCAACTACTTCCCTTGATCATTCATGATAGGGAGGTGGTTTAAAGAGTCTTGTTTTGTTGCATTCATTGAACTTGCACATTTTTTGTTCATAAGCCATCATGTAATGAAATTGCATCCGTTGATGGTTTGTGAATCAAATTTTGCCTCTCCTTCAAGCTACTTAATGATAAGGAGGGGTGAGTTGTGTAAACAACACTTGAGAATACCCTGCTCTTGCTCTATTTGCTCTCTGTTGTAGCAGGAAGAACCATGCAATAGTGGTCGGCATGCCACCATTAGTAGACAACCGGCCATCACTTCTAGCCTATTGGCCACCTGCACAAAATCCAGTAGTGCACGTTTGAAGCAGGACATAATTGGTCTTGAGGTGGAAGACAGTGAAAGTGTTCTACTGTCGAACAGAGTTCTTTGGCAGCAGAACAGCGGCCTTCTTCGAGTGGAAACGCATTCATGCATGAACCCTGTCTTGATCCTTGGGATCCGTGAAGTGATGTGAATATTTATGTTGTACTTGAAGTAGTGGCCTTGTAATAGCTAATTTGTTTCATATTGTAATTATTTAATTTGCTAGAGTAGTTAATTAATTATTTTATTCAGTTTGTAATAATTAGTTAAGTAGTTTAGATAAATTATTCATTTGGGTTTGTAATAGTTACTTAATTAGTTTACCTTTAATTAGTTAGCTAGTTTATTTATTCGGACCGTCTTTTGTGAGGGCACAATGTTGTAATAACGTGCATGTCTTCTAACCCAACGTCTTTTTCCCTTTTATTTACCTGCTTGTAATGGTTAGCTTAAGGCATCATTTTTTGTTTAGCATTCTCCATGTTTGCATCCACTTGTATTGCATGCATCGAGGCTCGGTTCATCATTCTAACTTGCATTGTTAGTTAAACATTCTTTGAATGCTATCAAATTGCTTCATATGCCATATTAGTAGTCGAGCCTAGTATTTGCATATCACATATGTTGCATTAGTCATGTTGCACTAGTTAGAGCATGCATTTTTTCTCTTAGTCTTTTCTTTTGGCTTGCCTCGGAGTACTAGGTGAGCCTTTACTCGCTTTATCATATCGCATGTGTGTGATTGTTGCTATGTCTAGCATGCTTGCCATGAGGTGCTTAAATGATAAACGATTTTGAATGCCTATGGATGAAGGCTAGTTACTTGAATTGGAATAATCTGAGTAATATTTATATACGATTACTTTTTTAAGTGGTACATATTCGAAACAATTTTCAAAACAAACATGAATTAAGTGTTCCAATTTTCGCAAATTAGTCTATATTTGTGTGTGCGTCACATAGTAATGTTAGCCTAATAATCGGAACAAGAGCATATAATGTAGATTAGAATCACATCATGATTAGCAGAGGCCGATCTTTGATCGGGCGAGTGGGGTTTCTCAATTCATGACCTTCCTCTCTCGTACCTAAGTTCCCGAGCTGAGACAATCTTGGTGATAATGGACATGTGGTCTTTGGCACGAGTCATGGGTTTCCTAAATTTGCCACAAATATTTAGGTTGCGACTCTGTATCTGGCAAAGTAGTCTATTTTTTGCATTTTGATTCAAAATCAAATTTCCAAAAGATTTGCTAGATTTGGACTCTTTGGTGTTTATCTATTTTGCATTGCACTTGTGAGATCAGATTCAGAACTGCTGGAGTCCAATACTGTAGGGCTTATTCATCTTCCGAAAGGGGGCATGAAAAGTTGAGTTACAATTTCCGCCTACATAGAACACATAGCAAAACACATTGAAATATATGTACCAAACAAGTATTGTATATTAATTCGATTCTTTTATGTGTGTTTCTATCTTATTCCACCATTAAGGATGCCTAAAAGAACATGAGAATGTATATGTGCCCATGCGAGTGCTTTTCAAAAGTTGCTGAAAAAAGAGTGTTCGCTTGAGCACACCTTTGTTACAAAAGTACTGGATTGGGTCAAAGTAGGCTCGAGCCATCACTTGGTCGCTCGAGCCAAGTGTAATGCAAAGTTGGGTTCGCTATGTATGTATGAGTTCAATTATTTTCCTTTCAAAACAAGATCATATGAGATGGTGAGTGTGAAAATTATGAATGCATGTAAAATTTTGTAGAGAATCAAGCCTAAGGATAATGATATATGCATGCATGTCCCAAATTAACCCATTTTTACTAAATGCAAAGTGATTCTAACCATTCATTTTCAATTTCATGCTATTAATCCTATATACTTCATCAACTCAACATCTATGAGGATTATTTACAGGAATTGTGGTTGTAATTCATACCTAGAGCTTGAATTTGAGAGTTGTAAGTCTAAGTCTTTCAATTCCCCTTCAATTTGTACAATTCTTTTTCCCTTTCTCTAAACTTGATCTCTCAATTCTCTCTTCAAATTTTCAGCCAATTTCGATGAAGAAAAATGAGTTTAATTAAGCTTAAAACATATATATAGGCTAGATTAGGTTAGACTAATTAAGTAGGATTAAGGCTAATTAATCTAATTTAAGTCTAATTAATCCTAATCATTATAATTGGTTTATCCAATTTATTTTGGTTTGAATCAAATTTTAATCGAACTTACCATACGATTCTAAATATTCTGAATAGCCTATTGAACTAATCAATTTTGGTTTCTGAATCTGTTTGGGCTTTCAATTTCGTATTCCAAGTCGGTATTCTAACAGATTTTCCATGAACAAATAAATAAGCACAAAATTAAACACATAACATGCAATTCTCTTAATAAAATAATATGAAAAAATGATATGCACATTGGGGTCGTCACAACACCCCTCTTGAAAGGTTTATCTAGCCTTAGTTTGGGGCACTACTTGTTAGCACACTCGATAATCTTGGTTTTGAGATTTGATCCCATCAAATATCTCTTTGAGAAACCTGTACTTATCGGTACACTAGCTCGATGGTTTCTTTTGCTTTCCGAGTTCAATCTTTGATATGTCACTCGCAAATCTGTTAAAGGAAGAGTTATACCAAAGTTTTTGGCTAATCTCCTAGTCACCGGAGCAGAAGGCAGAGAATACGAGTTATCGAATGAAGAGATCCTTCAATTGGAAGAAGACACCTAGAATTTGTATTTTGATAGAGCTACCAATTAGTATGGATATGGGATAGGAGTGTGGCTCATAGCACCCAACGATTCCCACATACCTCCAGCCTTCAAGCTTTGGTTACAGAATATGAGACATGCATAGTCGGACTGGAAGTTGCCCTAGAACTAGGGGCAATAAGATTGGATGTAATTGGAGATTCAAACCTGGTTGTGTCTCAAGCTAATGAGGATTGGAAAGTAAAGGAAGAAAGAATAAAAGTCTATCATCAGACCTTGGATATGTTGATTCCGAGGTTTCAACGAATGATATGTACACTTGGTTGACATTTCGTATTTTCTAGAGAAAGAAGTATACTTGCAAGGGAAAAATTCAAAGGACAAAAGGGGGATACAGCGTCTGGCTACTCAATTCATCATCTATTGAGACAAGTGGTACATAAGGGGTCATTTGGGAATGCATAAGTTATACGTAGAGGAAGATGAAATAAAACGCATCATGGACATCATCCATGGAGGGGAATGTAGGGCTCATATAAATGGTATAATGCTACCAAGAAAGATCCTCAGGCAAGGGTACTACTCGCTATGCATGGAAAATGATTGTGTTAGTCTTGTTCGGTGATGCTACAAGTGTTAGATTGATACTTATCTCATGAACATCTCACTGTCAAAATTATACAACATGACTTCACCATAGCCTTTTTCAGTCTAAGTAATCAACGTCATTGGGGCAGTAACAACAAAATGATCAAATGGTCATGAATTCATCCTAGTGGCAATCGATTACTTTACCAAGTGGGTAGAAGTGCAGTTGTATTGGGTGTTGAAGGCGCCATATGTGGCCAAGTTTATTAGAAACAACATCATCTATAAGTATGGGGTTTCAAATGAGATTATTTTAGATAATGGTTTGCATTTCAAAGGAGAGGTGATTGATTTGCTTGAGAAATATAATGTGGCCTCCCACAAGTCATCAACCTATAGGCCACAAACCAATGGTGTCGTTGAAACAATGACCAAAAATGTCAAGAACATCCAGCAAAAGATGGTAGGAACCTACAAGGATTGGCCAGATAAACTTCCTTTTGCATTATGGAGCTATAGGACATCAATCTAAACGTCTACTGGGGTAACTCTCTACTGCTTGGTCTATGGGATGGAGATAGTGTTACCAATTGAGATAGAGGTGCCTTCACTGAGGATTATGGCTAAATGTATGATAGCAGAGACTAATTGGTAATAGGATCGATTCGAAGAGTTGATGTTATTTGATGAGAGAAGGTTGAAGGCACTATACCATGTGCAAGGGTACCAACGCAAGATTTCTCAAGCATTCAACAAGAAAGTTAAGCCCTAGAATCTGAATGAGGGAGATCTAGTATTAAAGGATAACCAAGCTCCAATTTAAGATCCTAGGGGCAAGTTCAAATCCAATTGGACTAGTCCTTCCATTATCAAGTCAATTTGGTCAGGAGGAGCAGTTATTCTGACGGATTTGAATGAATTAGAGTTTTCACAATCGTTCAACATGGACAAGTTGAAAAAATAATATCCCTGAGAGGCTTGCTGGGCCGAAAATGCATAAGGGCAACCTAGGCAGAAATTAGAGCAAGGAAAAGGGAAAGGAAAAAGATAAATAAAGTGGATCTCGCAAGGTTGAAACCTCGAAAGGGCAGCTTTGGAAAAAGAAGAGTGTTAATACCCAAGTGAAGCCTCACCGTGAACTACATAATGCTCTATTTCGATCCTTGGGATACGTAAGCTACTTCATTCTGAATTTCGTCCCCAAGCATTTTCAGCTTGGTTGTCTCATCCATGATCGATCGGTTCATTTACACTAAGATTCAGATCCGGTTGTCTAGACCCTCTTTTTTGTGATAAATATAGATGTAAGGCAAATCCGATTGGTGCTACAATAGTGGCAAGAGTGCAGAGAATCCTGGCCAAGGAGTTCATCTAAGATTATGCATCTTTAAGGGATGATTTCAGGTATGTTATATAGTGGCCGCTTGCAAAAATATGTTTTGGTTTTTTTTTTTTTTTTTTATAAATGAAAATCACTATTTTCTGAAACATCTCTTTGCAAAATGAACCTTTCATTAGACCTAAGGGGAAGCTTTTCAATACCGACAATCTTTCTTACATGATTACAAAACAAACATGGAACAAACATGCTTAGCCAACTCCCATATTGATTAAAGTTTTTTTACATCATAAATCTAAGGTCAAAGCAATAAAACTAGGAGCATAGTTGAGTCAAGTCTATGGCCCTCTCCTCGTAACATCCAAAAATTCTGTTACTAAGGACGCGCCCACTTGTGCCTCCTCCTCTAGCCAAAGCAGGCAATCACTGGAAAATGGCATAATTGAAGTCACCAGTAGGAGCTAGGAGCTCCCTCATCCTACAGGCAGATGCATACCGAGAAAGGCTCTTAGCCTGGAAGCTAGATACTTGATCCCATCGGTAGGGCAAGTCTGATTATGTCCAAATTATCACCTGAATCGAAGAGAAAAGTAGAAGACATAGTGTGTCAGGCCAATCAACTGTACACCTGGTTGACGAAACATATTGTATGTCATTGGAGGCAAGTCTAACCAGGGGTAGTACCAAGAAATGCCTGTTGCAGACCTACTGGATATCTAGTCACACTATAGGCCCTCAAAAGGAAAATCTGCTATTTCAGCTCGGAAAAAGTAGTTCTTAGTCGAATACCGAGCACATTGAACCACCATTTCCAGTTTATCCACCAACCATAACTAGGGAGAGAGGAAAAACAAAAGAGATTAAAGAATAAAGAGATGTAAGTTTAGTGGGAACAAGTGAGAAAGGGTTTTGAGAAAAATAATTGAGCGAAAAGTGCCAAAGTGACGTAAGAAACATAAAGTGTGGGTGGGAAACAATACCTGAAGGAGCGGACTCCCACAAAATATGGAGGTCTCTTATCTACAAAATGCGTCCAAACCCATCAAAGTCTCTACTAATGCTAATCCCATGCAACTCTAACCCTCCCAGAGTCGTTGGGCCACCTTGATGAGCTTGATGCTCGCCTTATCACCACTAGGGTCAAGCAAGTAGTGTAAAAGTAAGCACATGCAAAGTGGATGTTGGCGATGCCCTTGCCAAACAGGGTCATTCCTATCTTTAACAACAGAGAATTGGCAAATCATTTTGAATATGTCCAAACCCTCATTGTGAGATAGGGACAAAGCCTCATTCAAAGTTAGACCACACATCTAGACTAAGACTTGAGCATGGTTGAAATTGGGTTGATGCATAATTTTTTTCGTCCCGAGAAAGCTCCATTAACGCCTGAAATTCAATAATAATTGGACAAAGCTCTTACATACCAAAGTGGAATACATGAGTGATTGGGTCCCAGCAACGAACTGCCGCCTAGAGGAAAGGAAGATGGAGCAGAGTTCGACTCAGAGAAAAAATAACATTTAGGCTGAATGTCATGAAATTTCCTTTATCGGCATCTTCCAAAGAGGCTATCTAATCTTAGAGCCTAGCTATAGTTGGAGCCTCCATCTTCAAAAAAAGACTACTCATTTTTGCCACTTATGGGTGAGAAAGTAGCCGCGAAACACCTTTTAAAGAGATAAGGTTTCATGGGTTCTTGACAGATGTATCCCACTGTTTGCCTAAAACCATTGATTAACTGACCATGGCCGACCCTCAGAATTGCAGAAACAGTATGGGCTTGCAATTGAACTTATAGATTATGTTTCAGGTCTTGTTTTGAGTCCTTTCTATCCCAATAAGTGTAAATAGTTATATTTAGGTTATTTTTGCTATGTTATGCATTTATCGAGTTATATATTCTATTTCGATCAATCGTAGGCTTGATATTAGATTTAGAACTTATCCAAATACAATCATTCTCAATTTCAAAATCAAAATAAAGTTATTATGTGCTCGAGTGCGATGCCATGCATTTCTAGATATCCAACATGGTCCAAAAAGTGTTTCTTTACTTCCTAATCAAAAGTTGTTACAAAATTGTTTACAAAAACATATCTAAAGCTATACATGGTATTTTAACTACAAAGCAAAATGAATGTACAAAAAAAGAAATACAAAAGGAAAAGAATCAAGGTCGACTCGCCCTCTTCGTCCTCTCCGCCAACAAAACCCAGTGTCATTCCCAGGGCTAATGGCACTTTTACTACCACTACTGCCATCCTTAGAACCACTAGCCTCCTCCTCCTCATCATCATCGCTATCAACGTCACTGCATTTTGAGTGCTCAATATCTCTGCTCAGGTCCCCCTCACTATCCTCAGATGTCTTGTTAGTAGTGAGGTCCTCTTCTCTAGAGGCAGTAGGAGTCCTCTCTAAGGAGGAAGATCTCTCCACTACCTGGTGACCTCTATCTCTGCCTTTGCCGAGGACACCCCCTGTCACGACCTCTGTCAACACCTCTCTCCCTAACTAGAAGATGCCCTACTTTCCTCCGTGGCTACCGGAGAAGGCATCACTGGTACCCCATCAAGATAAAATGGAGGGTTGACATGAAGCAGAATGTCAAATAGGATGAGTACAGAGATAAAGACAATCTATCAGAGTGTATTAGAATGGAAGTTGTCACGCCTCAAACCCGCCCCTAAAAGTTTGGGCATGACCCATTCAAAAATGGACACCAAACCTGTTATACATATCATACGGGGCCTGAACGGAAGCATTAAATAATATAAAATACATAGAAACACATCCATTGAGCTATTACTAACATGCCAGGATCACAACATTACACTAAATAAATAATATATAGAAAATGTGCACACGTACACCTTGACTTAGCTTCACAATTAGGCGTATAATGAAAATATTAATAAAGACAACCACAGCATAAACCAATAACCCCACAACACATATAAAATGCACGGGCTTCAGTTAGTGCCTGGACACACCGAAGTTGACAAAAGAGAGACGAGCCTTAGGGGTTAGGACTGGACTCCCGGTTGATTACCTACAGAAACAGACAAAATACAGAATGAGCGAAACTCAGTGAATAATAGTACATAAATAATGTAATGTTTAACCTGAATAATCAAACATATAACTGCAGATACATATGATTAACTACATTCCGTAAATATTTCCAAAACTGCCATGGGTCCACAAATATCAAAACTACCATCGGCCAGAAATAACAGAACGGCTTATCAGCCCAGAAACAACAGAATGCATAAGCGTGGGGTAACAGAACGCATAAGCATGGTATCAGAACGCATAAGCATGGTATCAGAAGGCATAAGCGTGGTAACAGAACGCATAAGCGTGGGGTAACAGAACGCATAAGCGTAGTAACAGAATGCATAAGCGTGGGGTAACAGAACACATAAGCGTAGTAACATAATGCATAAGCGTGGGGTAACAGAACGCATAAGCGTGGTATCAGAACGCATAAGCGTGTGGTAACAGAACGCATAAGCGTGGTAACAGAACGCATAAACGTGGGGTAACAGAACGCATAAGCATGGTAACAGAATGCATAAGCGTGGGGTAACATAACGCATAAGCGTGGTAACAGAACGCATAAGTGTAGTAACAGAACGCATAAGCGTGGGGTAACAGAAATAACAGAAATAGCAGACATAACAGAAATAACAGTAGTAACAGAAATGACAGAAATAACAGAAATAACAGAAATGACAGAAATAACAGAAATAACTGAAATAACAGAAATGACAAATGTATGGACTGAAGAGGTGGCTCGTACGGATTCTAGAGGTGGCTCCCACCAAAGTGTAGCACTTAGTTCCGTACAGCACTTTGTTCCATACCAGAAACATGAGAACAGATTAATTTCAGAAGTATACAGAAAATACATACATTAAACAGAATGTTGCTGATATTTGTTAGCAAAAAGTGAACACATTTCACAAACTGTACGCTTTCAGAAATATACCATAGTTCCATACCATAAATCAATAGATCTCGGGACAAACCACAAGACAGAATAACTTCAAATGTCATCAAAACTGACTAGTCCCTAGTTAGACAAAGATACACAGATTCTTTCAATCATTTACATGAGTTAACGTTTAATGACAATCGTCAGCAATAAGTATAGTATATCCCACTAAGAGTACATGTATCATCACAATACTTTGTAGGGACAACCAATTTACCTCATAACAGTCCTGAGTTATCATTGACAAAACATAAGGGTTTGGAATGCACAAGCATCATTGTTCTTCTTGTTCACTATAATCCAATAAGGGTAATCTACAGATAACATCACGTTAATAATGTTCATTAACAGTAAACAAAACATATAACTATAGCACTATCCATAGTTCTAACCAACTGCCCAACCATGTTAATCCATTTCAGACAAATATCTATGTCGTAAGTCATGTACTGAAGTCCCCAAGAGGATATTCGGAATATCATGTTCCCATTCAAAATCTTATACCCCGGTAAATGGAGTTCACATTCATGATGTCCTTCTATTACCACTTCCATAGCATCAATAGTTTACATATCGTTTCTGTGCAGAATCATGGGTACTTTACAGGTTGTAACACATTATCAATACATTATTGTTAACCATTGAACACACCCGAAATGTAAAGTAGTTTCAGAGCCAAACTGAGGTATGTCAAATCCTTCACTGCTTACATAAGCCTCAATCCACACATATGTTAACATAACTGCCCACAAACAACAGAATATTAATAACAATGATTATTAACGGTAAATAATGTACGATTATAGTACTATTACTCACAGTACTCAGGTGCGTGATCCGCCCTTGTAGCTAACCCTACACAAGTTACGTAATTCAAACATAATCCATCATAGTACAACATCATTTAGTTCAACATTATTCAACACAACTCAACATAATCAACATAATTCCACATAATCATCACCATCCAATATAATCCACACTATTTAACATTATTCAACTCAATGCCACCGAACATAATTCAACATAATTCAAATTAAGTTGCTAAGGCTCATTTCAACATTCCATAGCCAGGTTTACATCATCCACATCATCAACAAATCTTTCCCCCAATTTCCTTTCTCATTAAAACATGATTTACAATGCTCATAACAAAGTTCATTCGTAAATTTTAAACATAATCTTCAAACATTTCCAAATTCAAATTAAACTTGAACACATACAATTCAATACCTCAATTTCATTATTCTACTTCCAATTTGGGCCAAAACATTGGGTATCATCATAAATCAACCTAAGGTTTCAAGAAAAATGAGGATTTTTAACAAAAATTCACACTTCTTAAATCACCACTTTTAATTCCAATTTTCCCAATGATTACAAGTCTAAAGTTCATGATCCATCACTTAAACCAAGCAATTGTATTCCCAACATTTTAAACCCTAAATCCCCAAATCTCAAGTTTGACACAATATGCACAAAACAATAGATTTTGTATTTATATACTCAAAATACCACAAATCCATCCATGAATGCAAGTATTGAAAGAGAACAAGGACCCCTACCTCAAGAATCAAACAAGGAGCAAAGCTTTGACAAGAATCCTCCAAAATCTCGAAATTCCAATCGGTTGAAAATGTTCATCTTCTTGCCTTCTTCACTTCTTGGTGGAAGATCTTGCTCAAACCTAAGGGAAATGGAAGTATTTGGGATCAAAACCCTAGGGTTTTCGGACCTAGGGCAAAAGGAATCAAGAGAGGGGAGGAAAATATCAGAAATGATCTCAAAATCCCGTTTTTAAGCTGCTGTGTTCGCTATTCCCGCTCGAGCGTCCTTATTCCCGCTCGAGCGGGCCTGCTCCCAGCACAGATTTCAAAACTTCGAACAGGTATAACTTTCCCATCCGGACTCCGTTTTAGGTCGTTCTTGTGTCCAAATTGAAGCCCCGGAAATAAGCTTTCCAATGGTTCTAACCTCACATCCAAATTCAAAGTGTGGAAAAAGAAAAGGGCAAATGAGTGACGGTTGGTCGTAAACGAATTATTCCAATTAAAGTTTTTGGTCCAATCTTACTTTACCATCATATTAACATCTCAATCAATATCCCAAAATAAGGTAAGAACATTCCAAACACACTAAGCAGAACATCAAAATTCAGCTCACATGCCTCATAATCAAACTTAACCAAGCGACCCGCTCGAGCGCTCACTTATCCGCTCGAGCGGAAAATCACCACTCCCAGAATTTCAGTCTGCCTGTGAAATTACTGGAAATCCCAGAAGTACGCTCGAGCGCAAACTACTCCGCTCGAGCGGAGGGAAGAATTTCAAATTGTTTGGTAAAGATCACCAATTCCAGTTTCGAAGGCATAAACCAACGGATAGTTCTTCAATTCCAATAGCAAACACATTAACCCCTAATTAAATAAGGATAACTTTCTATACGCCCTTTGGGGTCATTACAGAAGTATGGAACAAACAGTACAAAACAATAGCAATACGATACTTGCATGCCAACTACAGCAAAAGCATGCTCCTTCATCTGCACTATGTTGACTAGGGACCCAATCACCTCCAAGCACCGCTCCATGTAGGGCGTAGGAGGCTACAAAGAGGAATGGAAGCATGACCAAAGGGGAGTAAAGCAATGTAAAACATGAGTAAAGTAGATTAAAGTAGAATGAGTCAGCATAAGGGTATCTAAGAAAGCTATGGAAAGGATAAGATGTACATGTCTCATATATAGAGCAAGGGTGAGCACCTGATCCTCAAAAAGCTCCAGAGGTGCTTCCCTAAGAGCACTACTCAGTCCTATATATGTGATCGAGGTTGAAAGGACGGGGAAACTGGTGGTAGGATCAATTGGAGGAACACCAACTACAGACACCCCATTTTTGACCGTCCTCAAGACTTGGACGTCACCATTTGAAAACTCAGTGATTATCCATGTTTGTGTTCGTCTTGAGTTCTCGGAGGTCTCGGCTACGCGCCTTACCTCAAGACCTCTCGACTGTCTTGTTTTGTGTTTAGTTTTGCTCCAAACACTTGTGTTTTGCTTTTGAGGAGCAGGGAATGGATTTTTGGCTATCCCCACATCTCACCGGCCATGGCTTGAGGCCATCGGCCATGTTTTGTTGCCACCAGCCAAATGTTTGGCCGGTCGGCACTCTGTTTGGTCGGTCGACCATTTATTTGGTCAAAATTTCATTTTTGGCTGGCTGACCACTGTGCATCTGCTTTTGGCAGATATTTTGTGCCAGCTGTGATAGCTGGCACCCACTTTATTTCACTCTTGCTTAGCTTGTTTTGTAAGCTTTGCAAGAGTGAAGCTCTATAAGAGGAGGGCTTCTCCTCCCTCCTCTAGGGTTACAAAAATTCCAGAGGGTCTCTGATATTGGGGTTAGGGTTGTGTATCTCTTCTATCTCTATATCTCCATCTCTTGTGAGTTTTGTGTGTGTTTGTTCTTAGTTTCGCACTGGAACACCTACCATTACACTATACCTTAGTTGCTGCGGCATTAGAGGATTGTTCTTGGAGCTTTTGGGCTGGTTTGGACCTCAGGAAGGCTGCTGGAGCATCATCCTTGAAGGGGTCTACAAGGGTAAGAACTTTACCTTTAAATCTCCCATTTTTGCATAGTCTTTTTACCTACCTTGCATCTGTTTTTGAGCTTAGTATATAACACATAAAAGTCTTGTTTTTACTTGCTTTAAAATAGTTGCTTAAGGTTGATTTGGTGTTTGGGGTTGTTTGACCTCTCATAGGCCTTGTTTGGCCTCATTTTTGTGCATTTTTGCTAAGCTCCGAGACCACCATGTTTGGCCCTCCTCACCACTGAAATCTTAAGGGATTTCAGTGGTGGGGATGGTGCTTTAAGGTCCTAAGAAGGTGAGGGCCATCCCCTCTCCTTGTTGCCTTCAATATTGGCCATTTTTTTGCGTCATGTGTGAGCATCATTCTTAAGTACATGTTGGCCATGTCTTAGGTGGTATTTGGTAGTATTTTGCCATGGTTTACCTCTGTTTTAAGTTGGTTTAGACACACCATGCTTGCTTGGCATACTTGTCTTGTAATGCCATGAAATTGCCTTAACATGTATCTAGCATTTAGACCACTATGCTTACTTGTTTTGGCTTAGCTTTGTGAAGCTTTTATGCATTTTTTGGTGTGCTTGAGGTCTGTTTTTGGTTGCTCGGGTCATCCATGCTTTTCTTTGTATAGCTACCATGCAATCTCCCTTGTAGGCCTTGAGTGTTGACCCCTTTAGCATGCTTTACTTGCTTTGTTTCAGTGGTTTGGAAACACTTAACATGTCATTTCAGTCCTCATGGTATGCTCGTATGCTTACATTTGATGCCCCTTTAATGCTTTAAAAGGGTGTTGTCCTATGCTCCATGTTTGGACATTTGTGTATGCTTCCATGTGTAAGTCATTTAGATGCCATCTAAGTGGTTTTTGGGGTTCATTTTGACATGCTAAAACTCTGATTTTAGTTTTTTAAACCATGCCATGTTTGGTCTCGCTAAGTGTAGTTCAATGCCTCTTTGGTGAGCCTTAGGCTTTGGGCTTGGTTGCATGATATGCTTGCTTTGTTTAGTTGGTTTGGCACCTCTTTTAACATGATTTTCAGAGCTTAATATGCATGCCATTTGTCCATATTTATCCTCTTTTAAGTGTTGGACCATGTGTGCGCGCACATTTGCATGTGTTTTGGCCTTCATTTCCTTGGCATTTGACCACTATTTTGGGCTTACTTGAGAGCTGCCCAAACTAGTTTAAGATCCTCCTTTGCATGTTGTTGCATGCTTACCTTGTGTGTTGTCGCATACTTGGTCTATCACATGTGTTGCATGCTTGGATCGCATTGCATTTGGCATGCATTCTTCCTTTTGCCTTGGTTGCTTAACATGTTACGTGTCTTGCATGTTTGCATGTTGGCATTGCATCTTGCATGCTTGTTAGCTTGCATATGTTGTTAAATGCCTCATATACTTGTTTGCTTAGGTTGCATGCCTAGTACACATTGCATGTTTGTCCCTCATGCTCATGTTGCATACTTAGTTCTCATGCCTAGGTTGCATTGCATTGAGCATGCATGCCTTGCCTCTTGAAATCACCATGATAGAGGTTGGGCCTTATTTGCTTGTTTGGTTTGCATTTCATTTGAAATCAAAATGCACAACTTGGCTTCTTTGGCCACCGCGCATTGAAATGCGCGATTGGTGGCCCGAGGGTTGAGTCCATAACTCCTTTGAGTCATGAACATGATAAGGAGGGTGTTGGTGCACACATTTGCTTGAAATGCATTGCCATGCCTTGTTCTGTCCTTTGTTGCTGTCAAAACAGGATTCTGCAGGCATACATGGTCGGCCGACCATCTCCATTGCCGACCGACCAAACATCTTTGGCCGAGAGCTCAATATATGGTCAATGACAACTTCCCTTTGACCGGTGACCATTCCTCATGGCCGGTGGCATTCCCCAGTGTTCAGAGGGTGTACCTTGGGACTTGTGCAGTCTTCAGAGGAGAAAAACAGTGAAAACAGAGGCAGCTTGTGCATGGCGGTGGATTTCTGAGCGAAACCGAGCACGCATGCATTGGACCCTCTTCCCGAGGCTGTTTACCGCTTTATTAGCTTAGTTAATTTGCTTAACTAGTTAATTGGTCTGTAATTAATTAATTAGCTTGTAGGTTAATTAATTTGTATTATTTATTCGGTCTCTCCGAGAGAGAGCATAACCGTGTAATAAGTGTGGGTGTGTGTGTGCATGTCTTCCAACCCCCACTTCTTTCTCCCTTTTATTTACCTGCTTTTGATGGTTAGTACTAGGGCATATTTAATTTAGCATACCTTATGCTATGCATGCGTGCATCCATTCATTTGTATTGCATGCACCGGGCTTGGCGCATCATGCTAACTTCATGAGTATTTCAAATCTAACTTAAATACGTGTTATCTGTTGCATTTCACATGCCATCCTAGGATTAGCCGAGCCTATTCTAGTTGCATTTTGTATGCGATGCATTAGCCACTTAACATGGACTTGGATCGTACATTGATTGCTAACATGTTCGTTGTTTTGGCTCAGAGTACGCTGTAAGTCTTTATGCTTTAAGCATCTCGCATGAGTGTGAATGTTAACATGACAGCATGCTTATCATGTGGCTATATGCTTATGTGATATATCTGCCTGAATGCCTGTAGGTGAAGGTTGGATTTTTTGAGTTGGAACAACTCATTGAAATCCGTATTTTAGCCTACTTGCGAGTAGCAATTTTCAAACCATTTTCCAAACAAACGGATATGCAATGTCTCGTTCCAAATTAGGCGATCACATAGTAAGATTAGCTGATTAATCGGAATAAGAAGGCATAGCGTTTTCAAAACTAGATATCATGGTTAGTAGAGGCCGATCTTCGTATCGGGCGAGAGGGGGTGCTCATAGCTGACCTTCCCCAATCGTACCCAAGTTCCCGAGCCGAGGCGACTTTGGTGATGATGGACATGTGGCCTTAGGCAAACGAGTCAGGGTTTCCTAAATTCCTCCATTAAAAAAATATTTAGGTGGCGACTCTGTATCTGGCGAAGTAGTCCATGTTTGGCACTTCTTCCTAAAAATCTGTTTTCCAAAACGATTTGTCAAATTTGGACTCTTCAGTGATTTATCAGTCTTCCATTGCACTTTGCAAGATCAGATTAAGAACCGTGACAACAAACGAGTCCAAACTGTGGAAAAGCATAAGAACCCGAGGGCGCGTCCACACCAACAACTTTGGGAGCAGGAGTATCAGCAGGAATAGGGGGCAACAGCTGCAGCATCTCCTAATACTCGGGCTATATCTAGAGTGATGAGAGACATGATATGGGATTGCAAAAAGGTGGCATAATCCCTAGGCACATTGAATAGGTCTACATCCTGACCATCCAACATGGCCTCAAGCTCAGTCGTGTCAGTGATGAAATTGATAGTCCTTTCTATGAGCAAGTGGAGGAGATAGAATGTCCATAATAACATGGTCTAAGGTCTGGCAAAGGTAGTGCTCTCCCAAGTACCAAGCCCGGCTAAAGGGGTCCTCAAACAGTATCATCACCCTGGAAGCTGCCCATGATACGACATATCGCTCTCTCTCGGCCTGGGCATAGCAACCCAGGGGTGCCAATCAACCTACATGTTTGAAAGAGTTATTTGTAATCAGAAGCCGAGGTGAAGGAAGACAAAAGGACAAAATAGGGCAGTATGAGTTCTAAGTTTCGAATGCTTACCTGGGCAAGAGTCACGGCGTCAAAAAAGTAGCGAAAGTGGGAAGCTATGAGACTGGCAATTGAATGGCTTGAGGGCCTCATCAAAATATAGAGACCGAGGCACCGCCCAATCAATCTCGTGCACTAGAACTGGGGCTAGCTTGGGAAAGTAAGAGTATGCTCAAATCTATACAAGAAAAGAGAAATGGCATCAGATAGTAGGCAGGAAAAAAGGCTATGAATGTACAAGGAAGAAAATACAACAAACTAAACTAAAAAAAAGGGTAGAGTGTACCTCCCACATGCGCCAATATCATCAAAGTAGCCTTGTTTTCTGACGAGAAGATGACCTTGCATAATTGTACAAGGTGTCTAGGTCGGTGCCTCTGCAGTCATAATCTCCCATCTCGGGGATGTCCACCATTATGGTCAAAAAGTACAATCCAAAGATATTCTCCTTGTTCACAAACAAGGTAGTATCGATAACGTACAGAAGGAATCCATGGGCATACTCAGCAGTGGCCTCCAGGGTGTCAAGGTGTGTGTCATGGAACCTCTGATGTAGACAGCTATAGCGGATAATCCCTAGATTATCCTTCGAGGTAATAGCCCCTGAGTAAATGAAGTTAGGCAGTATCCTAGAATCGCATTTTTTTTCAGTAAGAAGATGAGCTTGCCTAATTGTACAAGGTGTCTACGCGGATGCCTCTCCAGTCATAATCTCCCATCTGGGGGGATGTCCAACATTATGGTCAAAAAGTACAATCCAACGATATTCTACTTGTTCACAAACAAGGTAGTACCGATAACGTACAGAAGGAATCTGCAGGCATACTTAGCAGTGGCGTCGAGGGTGTCAAGGTGTGTGTCATGGAACCTCTGATGTAGCCAACTATAACGGATAATCCCTAGATTATCCTTCAAGGTAATAGCCCCCGAGTAAATGAAGTTAAATAGTGTCCTAGAATCGAATTTTTTTCGGCGAGAAGATGAGCTTCCATAATTGTACAAGATGCCTAGGCCGGTGCCTCTCCAATCAAAATCTCCTATCTGGGGGATGTCCACCATTATGGTCAAAAAGTACAATCCAACGATATTCTCCTTGTTCACAAACGAGGTAGTACCAATAACGTACAGAAGGAATCCCCGGGCATACTCGACAGTGGCCTCCAGGGTGTCAAGGTGTGTGTCATGGAACCTCTGATGCAACCAACTATAGCAGATAATCCCTAAATTATCCTTCGAGGCAATAGCCCCCGAGTAATTAAAGTTGAGCAGTGTCCTAGAATCGCATGTTTTAGTCGAAAGGGATCGAATCACCCCCTATTAGAAGACCGGTGATCAGAGAAGTCATAAGGGGTCACCGTCATCACCCCTATAGAAGAGAAGTGGAATGAATTGATGATATCCCACCACCTCTCCATAAGGGCCGTGACGGCTGATTGAATGGCTTGTAGTTGGGTAATCCCCGAGCAAAACGTGTCGAATCTGTCTTGCTCCACTAAGGCCCGAACTCCATTGGGGAGAACCCGATACCACCGACGAGGAAATATAACTGTCCCATATCTCTTCATCTGGTGGTCATCGTCCTATTACAACAAAGCTGGTTAGTACGGTGCAGATATGAGCAAATGTGAATAAACATGTGAGTTTGGGATCAAGGCTTACCAGTTGGGCACCATGAGATAGGTGAAACTGTCTCTCTCTCGAAGTTCATCTGTAGCAACCCCCAACCTAAACTTGGTAAAAGTAAGCATACTACCGTGGATAATACGGTGAACATCGGGCTAGTAAGTGGCTGGATTGAATGCCCTGAAGTGTAGTGATGGTAAATCTAAACCAAACATGGGAGGAATGATGTCCTTTGTCGCCATGTCTAGGTTATCTACTTGGATGCCTACGTCCTCGGCAAGCACATGTACATCAGCCTCGGGGGCTGGAAAAGGCATGTCAACCTCGAGAAAGGTTGGAGAAGCACCCTCATGGGGAATATCAACATCCAATAAAGAGGGATAGGTGTGGGTGAACCAAAAATGAGGGAGGGGGAAGAACGAATACCAAAAATTCCACCAGAGGAACCCGAAAACTAGAAAAACAAAGAGAAATGGAAGGAACCAAAAGGAGTGAATGAGAGACTAAGCCAAGACGTGTGGAATATGTAATGAGAGGTGGAAAACTCAAAACTCCACCAAATCACAAACCGATCGGTTCAAAGTGTAAAGGGAGATGGTGGCGGTTTCAAAGGAAAAAAACATGGGTCATTGGGAAATATGAAGGAGTGAGAAAATCTAGAGAGAAAGGGTATGGGGAAGAGAAGGAAGGTATTTCAAATTGTGTGGAGTCGAAATAAACCGTTGGTTTGTTTTTATAAACTTTTTGGGAGGCAAAAGATCGAAAACTGTCCTTGGAAAGCCCAAATCAGCCAGCCGACCCATCATATGTTCGGCCGGCCAATTTTGTAGCTGACGACTAAAATAAGTGACCAACAGTGACCTTTTATGTAGGCAAAGTCTTGTTGTGGTACAAATGAGCTGTGTTTGTGACTAAAAGGAAGAATGGATGCCAATCAAGCTCAATGTGGAGTTAATGTATCAATATGTCCCTGGAAAACCAAATCATTTAATAAAGGATCCGATCGAGACATAAGAAGGATTTCGACTAAACAAGATAGAGTTACAAAATATTTCCAAGTTAAAGAGAAGGTCCCGTCATTACAAACAAACCATATTTCACAAGAGGGTAGTTCTAGGACATACAACTCCTAAACATCCTTATTTCATATGCACCGAATTCTTTATGTACATGAAGATGTTCCCCTTTGTTCCTCAAAAAGAAAAATAAAGAAAAAGGGGTGTCCCAAAGTTGGCCTAACTTACGGGAGAAAGGCTACAGTGATGCAAGAAGTGTGAAAGGTTTGTCGATGCATCGCCGACATCACTATGATCATTAGAATTTCCTTCGACATCGAAAGTGGTTTCCATTGTCATCTTCATCATCGGCACTAAACCACCGGAGAATACGGAGTGAGTGGCTAAAACGACTCTAAGCCTTCATCTGAAAACCAAGGGAGCCTTGTTGAATAAAAAAGTGAAAAACAATGGTGTGGAATGGGAAATGAGCTGCAAAATTTAGGGTATTTACCTCTAGAAAGTCGGTAAGATAAGGAGATAAATACCCCATGGGCAAGGCACTTTGATTGTACCAATGAGCCAACATTGGGCAAAGTCCATAAAAACAACCACGAGCACGAGTATCGCTCAAGGATTGGTTGTTAACCTCCCCAGCGGCCGCGAACTCTTCTTCTATTATCGATGGTGGGTTCCTCCTGGGCCATCCACAACTCCTCTCTCCTTCTATGGGCAAGTTTTCTCCTACCACCACGGCCTCTGAAAGAAGTTTTTGAACGTATTACCTCAAGTCAAGAACCACGACATTGCCAAAGTTTTCAACAGATGAACCAGCAAAGTCTGAATAGTAAGGATGGTCCATATCTTGAGGAAACACTGGGAAAAGAAGGGAGGGAAAGGTTGTGAACCATTTGAAGTAAGAGAATGCGCATAAGGCCATAGAAACAACAACTTCGGGTGGTTGTTGGTGGTTTACAGTTAAAGTACCACCCTTTACAAACTATCAGAAGTAGAAAAGTCATGACCAATTCAAGAATTGCCCAAATGGAATTGCCAATTTCATGTTTGGCCAGCAGGTGAACTAATGAGTTTCATAATGTTATGATAGAAGCAAGACGACATTTAAAGGATATGGAAAATAGAAGAATACTGAGACGCATGCGTGAACGCTTAAATGTGAAGTAAGGCAGAGGCTCAGAGGACATCCACAAACAAAAGAGGTGCTTCTATATAAAGGCCATGAATGGCAAAAACAAAAATGCCTATAGGATTTGGGAAATAAATACATTTGAAGATCCATCAAAGCTATACAAAAGAAAGAAAAGCGAAAGGTAACCAAAAGCTAGACTATAAACTAAGAAACTGGAGCCATTGTCCCAACAAGTAGTGGGATGCGAGCTTTGCCAGGTCCGTCATCATTGCTATTAGCCCCACTACAAAAAATGTTGCTACTAGCAGAAGAGTAGTTAAGGAGTCCATTCGGCATGACATCATCATCACATCATCATCATTGTCATCATCATCACTGTTGATGATGATCACTTCAGGCAAAGTAACTCTGTCTTGCAAAGGAAGAAATGTAATTCAGAAAGGACAAAGGTTGCATGGGAACTATTTAGAAAGAAATGATTAGTTTCAACACTATGGAAGAATCCAATTGGCTAAAATCAAAGACATATTAGCAACACTATCAGAGCTAGCCATAGCCAAGTTAAACTCTTCCATTGCTTGGCTGGCCTGAAGAAGAGTAGTCACACAGGACCTAAGGGGTTCGCATTGAAGATAAACTTGTTTCTCTCCTCCCAAATAAACCACTAAGGTGAGGAAGACCTCCTAATCCCACTTGCTCTCAAACCAATCCAAAGAGAATTTGACCATTGAAATACCAATATAATGGAACTATGATCTGCTTTGAAGTTCAAGTTACTGCCAAACTAGACTGCTCTCACCTAGCTACACCCAAAGAGCAAATGTTCCACAATTTTAGAGGTTGACTGACATAATGGGCAAAGATCTTGAGGAGTACAATGCCTACTATGCAAATTCTCTTTAGTGGCCAAAGCATTTTTACACATTTTCCACCAAAAGTGGCATAATTTCTGGAGGACTTCAAGATTCCAAATGAGCTTCCAAAACTAATCCTAGGGTTTAAATGAACATGAAGGTTGATGAAAAGACAAACCTAGCTTCTCCGAAGTGGCTGTGTGACACCCAAATTTCAAAGTGTAATTCCCCTTTGTATCGAAATACAAGATGAAAGAATCTTCATTATTCTATGTAGATATCGAAATGGCTAAAAAAGCTTGAGCTTCATCCATAGAAACCAACTCTTTAATCTTGTCCTCTTTCCAAACTCCATGCCTTTGATCAATCACATCTTCCACTTTATGCATCGGACAGTCCATAGGTTTAGGAGAAACCACTTTAAAGCCATGAATTAAAGGAATCCACTTATCATCCCAAATCCGAATTGAGGCCCCATTATGAACTTGCCAATGGATCCCCTCTTGGAGTAAATCCCTTCCTTGAATGATACGAGCCCAAGCCCATGAAGATCGATGACCTTCAATAGCCTGCATGAAGTTGATCTTCAAAAAATATATACATGTTTGCACCTATTTTTGTAACATTCATGTCGATAGGTGAACCAACCAGAGGATGACACATGGTAGAGTCAAATTCATAGTCTTTCCTCAATAAGAGGGACAAGTGGCATGAAAGGAGTGGTTGTGTGTATAAAATGGTTGAAGCAACTTTGAGGCAGTTATTAGCTAGTTTTGTGGTTTAGTGTGCTAGTTGCCAAGTGAGGTGAATTCTCTGTCGCTATACTTCTCAAAGTGATGAAGGACACATGGCAGCATGGTGGCGAGGTAGTTCAATAGGAAAGATTGATGGTTTGGCAGAGTCTAAGGATTTGAAAGCAAGGAGGCAGTTATAATGGCCGTTAGGAAGCTTACAGTTACAAGCTGGGAAGGATCATGCCAACATGGGCCAAAAAAAGAGGAAGAAGATATAAAAGCCAGGGATTTGACAAAGAGAAAGGACATTAACAACATAACAACACTTAGCTTTTAGACTTAGAAGCCGTTTCTCTTAACTTAGGAGTAGTTTATCTATAATTTGTAACTTGTAACCTTGTGAACTGGTGGTGTTTCATCTTGAAATCATTGTTTACTTTGTTTCTTTTGTCGATTGTAACTTTTGTTTTCATAAAAGTCCTTATTCTTTTAAAGCATTGAATCAAAAATACAGTCGCCTGATTTTCTTGTTTGATTGTTTGGTTTCAATTATTGTTTAATTTCCATCGATTGGAAGTTAGCATAATTTTTACTAATCACTCGGTAGGACCACCGCTTAATTTGGAACAATGGTTAAGACAAAGAAACAAAATGGCAAGAATCTAGAGAAG